>RJWM01023783.1:0-31677 GCA_004363535.1 Dasyprocta punctata | reverse complement strand
CCTCCCAGTCCCAGGGAGCTGTGCTGGGCACCGCGCGGGACGCGGACCCGACCCTGGTTCTGTCCGCAAGCTCGGCCCAACAGCTATGCCTGCGGGGCAGGCCCGGGCAGGTCCTAGGCCTACAGTGCCGGGAGCAACCCTGCTGGGCGGCGCGGTCTGCACAGGAGCTGTGGGATGTCACAGGCTCCAGCCGAGCGGCGCGGCTCAAGAATGGAGCTGCCGTGCGCTCTGCACTCTGGTGGGGGGGCGGGGGCCCAAGCTCTCCAGGTCCCTGCAGCTATGATGTTCAATTCCCCGGTGAGCAGCTCTGCGTTCCTGGGCTGATTTGGGCTGGGCTGCGTACCTCTGTGTCCTGCGCGGCTGGCCGGCGTTTCCCTGAGGTTCGCGGCGTGCAGGATCGCGGGACCGATTCGGTTGTCCCCTTCTGTACTCCCATTACAGGGGAGAAAGATTCATTTTTCCCCACAGCCTCTCCAGTATTCGTTATTGGTTTATTTCTTGATGATAGCCATTCTTTCTGGGGTGAGATGGAATCTCATTGCTGTTTTAATTTGCATTTTTCAAATAACCAGTGATGTTGAGCATTTTTTCATATATTTACTTGCCACCTGTATTTCTTCATCTGAGAAGTGCATATTCATTTCAGATGCCCATTTTTGGATTTAATCTTTGAATTTGAGGGTCATTATTTTTTTCATTTCTTTATATGTTCTGGATAGAAGTCTATCTTCAACTGTCTAAGGGACAATGTCCTAAAGTTGTCCATACTCTGTGGATTTTCTTTTCACTTTGTTGGTGATTTCTTTTGATATGTAAAAACTTTTTAATAAGATGAGATACTGATTGCTGGTGCCTTGAAATACTTCCTGTGCAGTTTGGGTTTTGTTCATGAACCCTCTGCCTACCTGTATGTCTTCAAAATTTCTACCTACCTTTTCTTCCAGTAGATTTAGTGTTTCTGTTTTAATATTTAGATTTTTGATCCATTTTGACTTTAGTTTAGTGCATGATGATAGATAAGGTTTAGTCTTTGATATGTGCAACAACAGTGTCGGAGTACCATTTATTCAAGAGGCTTGTTATTTTTCCAGTGAATGTTTGGATCCTTTGTCAAAGATGAAGTGGTGAGTGTGTTTGCAGTTCTGTCTGAATCTTCTATTCTGTTCCACTGATCCTTGGATTTTTTTTTTCCAGTACTATTCTGATTTTATCTCAGTAGCTTTTCAGTATAACTTCAAATCAGGGATTCTGATGCCTCCTGCCTTACCTTTGTTGCCCAGGATTCCCTTTTCTATTCTAGTTCTCTTCTGTTTCCAAATGAATTTTAGGCTTGTTTTGTCTATATCTGTGAGATATGCTGATGGTATTTTAATTGAGATTGCATTATATCTATACAACAGTTTTGGGTGTATGGCCATTTTCACAATGTTGATTCTTCCTATCCAAGTGCAAAGGGGTACATTTTCATTTTCTGATATCTTCTTGGATCATCATTTTCAGGGTGCTATAATTTTCAATGCATGTTAGACTCATTCCTCTGTTAGATTTATTCCTATTTCACTTTTTAAATGCTATTGTAAATGGTGTTGTTTCCCTAATTTTCCTCTCAGTGAGTTTCCAGATTGTGTAAAGGAATGCTATTGATTTTTGAGTGTTGATTTTGTATCCAGCTTTGCTACTTAATTTGCTCATTAAATTTAGAAATCTTTTGGTGGAGATTTGGCATCTTCTATGTGGAGTATCATGTCATCTGTGAATAATGATAATTTAACTTCCTTCTTCCTATCTTTATTCCTTTTATTTCTCTCCCTTGTCTAATTGATCTGACTGTATTGTCTAATTGATCTGACTCTATTGTCTAATTGATCAGAACTCTATTGAATAGGAGTGGTGATAGTGGACATCCTTGTCTTGTTTCTGATTTTAGAGAGAAAGTTTTCAGTTATTGTTCATTTAGTATGATGTTGGCCATTAGTTTTTCATAAATGGTTTTTGTCAGACTGAGGTAAAGACCAATTATTTCAAATTCCTCTAGAAATTTTGTGATGAATGAGTGGTGGACTTTATCAAAGCTTTTTCTGTATCTGTTGAGATGATTGTGTGATTTTTGTCTTTGGCTCTGTTGATGTGATGTATTATGTTTATTGATCGGCATATTTTGAGCCATCCCTGTGTTTCTGGGATAAATCCCACTTGGTCATGGTGTGTAATCTATTTGATAATTTGTTGCATTCTGTTTCCTAATATCTTATTGAGGATTTTTACATCTATGATCATTACAGAGATTGGCCTGTAGTTCTCTTTTCTTGAGTCTTTCTCTGGTTTTGGCAGAGTGATTCTTGCCTCCAGTAATGAGTTAGGGAGAATGACTTCCCTTTTGATTTCATGAAACAGTTTGAGGAGTAATGGCATTACATCCTCTCTAAATTTCTTATAGAATTCAACTGTGAATCCATTGGGATTTGGGCTTTTCTTTGTTGGTGTCTTAGTTATTTTTCTCTTGTTGCAGAGACAGAATACCTGATACCCAAAATTAGGGAAGGAAAGGTTTATTTCTTACAGTTCTTGGAGGTTTCAGTCCACATACAGCTGGTTGCAAGGCAGGGCAGCATTACAGGCTATCCATTCATGGCAGCAGCCAAGCTGCAAGATGAACTGGCAAGAAATGGAAAATACACCTCCTTCCCACCCTTACACTGTATGTTGGTTACACCCCTGGGTGGGTGCAGCACTCACATCACCAATCCCAGTGCTAGACAACAAACCAATCATGAACGCTAGACTCAGCCATGTCTATGCCATGATTACATGAGACTTGGTGGGGACATAGGACCACAACCCATAACATTCCACCTCTGGCCCCCCAAGGACTCCTGTACATGTATTATACAAAAGACATTTAGTCTATCTCCAAGAGTTGCCAAAGTCCTAACAGTTTCAGCATTGCTAAAAAGTTCAACTCCCACATCTCCTCAGAGATCTATGACAAACTCTTAACTGTGAGCCCTGTACAAATGAAAAAAGTTAAACTCTTCCAAAATTCAAAGGCATAAGACAAACGTTATTTTTTCAAAAGTTATAAACAGGGGAATACAAAGCATTGGAACCAATGCAAGTTCAAAATCCAGCAGGGCAAACATTAAGTCCTGGAGTTCTATGCTCAGCATCTGAAGCAGTCTGGTTGCAAGCTCCAAAAGACTTGAGTGATTCTACCCCTGCGGCACTTCCAGGAGCTCCACTTTTTATAGCTTATCCCTTAAGCTCATTCTGTTCAGTTCTTCCAGCTTTTCTTGGATAATACATGTTCCTGACTTTTTCAAACTTCTGGATTTTTTATTGTACCCCTGACTTTACCCTTACAACTTTGCATACTGTCCTCTGCAGTCAGGGTGGAAGCTGCCTTACCCTTAGAATTTTTTCATTTTTCTTTCATTTAAAACCAGAGCCACATGGATGCCACCATGGTCCACTACGAACTGGAGCAATAGCCAGGCTTCCCACTCTTTTGGCTGTCGGGGTCAAGTGCCTGGATCCCTGAGCTCTATGAACCTGATTGTGAGGAAAAACTTGTCTATGCCACCACCATTCTGGAATCTGTTGCAGCCATCACCATTTTGAAACCACCTATGGAACATGACACTGTAGCTTTTTCCTCCGAGCAAACTCTTTCACCTTTTCTGATTTTAGGCTGCAAAAGGTGGAGATTCGCTACTACTCAGGATGGCCCCAGGCCATCTTTTTTATTTCTTTGTTGTTTCTCAGAAATTGAGGTTTCAGCTCTGTTTTTACAGTCCATGGCTTCCTGGCCAAGCGCATTTAGGAGAAAAAAGAAACAGAAAAGAAAGACAAAAGCAAGAGAGACAAACATACAACAACAAATCCAATATAGTAACATTATAGGTTTATAAAACAAGATGATAGGAATTTGACAATGGTTGCAATATTGCATATCCTTACCTTTAAAAGGGTCATTTAGATTAACAGATATAGACATGTAAAATTGATCTAATCATATGAGTATTAACTGTTCTTTTGCAATAACTAATACATTTAGTAGTATAACCATTTTAGCTATCTTATGTATACATCTATACAAATTTATGTCTTTTTCCTTTTCCCTCCCTTCTTTCCTCCTTTCCACTTTCCCAATCACTTTTGCTCTTTGAGCAGTTTCTTACCCTTACACAGCATTTATTATAGATTTTGGATCACATATACTTTTTCAGCTTCTTACACAAGGGTGACAATGTGGTATTTACACATGTGAGTTTGATTTATTTTACTTATGAATATGGTCATAAGTCCTGTCCAGTTACTTATAAAAGTCTTGATGCAACCTTTCTTGATAGCTGAATAGTACTCCACTGTCTAAAAATACCACATCTTTTTTATCTATTCCTTGATTGATGAGCACTTGGATTGTTTCCAAGATTTGGCTATTACAAATTGGGTTGCTATAAACATGGGTACATATATATCATTGTGGTATGATGTTTTCTATTCTTCTGGGAAAATGCCCAGAAGTGGGACAGCTGGGTCAAATGGAACCTCTAATCCTAGCCTCTTGAGGAATATTCACACTGATTTCCACAGTGTTTGCACCAGTCTACACTCCCACCAACAGTGCAGAAGAGTTCCTTTTTCCCCACAGCCCCTCCAGCATTTGTTATTGGTTGATTTTTTTATCTTGGCCATTCTTTCTGGGATGGAATCGAATCTCAGTGTTGTTTTAATTGACATTTCTCGAATGACCATTGATGTTGAACATTTTTTCATATATTTATTTGCCATTTGAAATTCTTCCTCTGAGAAGTGTGTATTCATCTCAGATGCCCATTTTTGGATTGGGTCATTGAGTTTTAGGGGCCTTATTTTTTAAATTCTTTATATGTTGTGGATTGAAGTCCTTTGTCTGAGGGACAGTTGACTAAGATTTGTCTGCAATTCATGGGTTTTCTTTTCACTCTGTTGGAGATTTCCTTTGATGTGCAAAAATTTTTAAAAAGATGAGATCCCAGTTGTTAATTCTGGGAAGGATTTCCCGTACAGTTTGATTTTTGCTAATGAAATCTCTGCCTACTCCTATGTCATCAAAATTTTTACCTACTTTGTCTTCCAGCAAATTTAGTGTCTCTGTTTTAATATTCAGATTTTTGATCCATTTTGACTTTAGTTTAGTGCGTGATGATAGACATGGATCTAGTTTTAATCTATGGCATATGGAAAGCTAGTTTTTCCAGCACCACTTATTAAAGAGGCTATCTTTCTTCCAGTAAACATGTTTGGCCTGTTTGTCAAAGGTAAGATGGCTAAGTGTGTTTGTAGTCATGATTGTGTCTTCTGATCTATTCCATTGATCTTCAGGTCTGTTTTTATTCCAGTACCATGTTTATTTTATCACAGTAGCTTTATAGTATAACTTTAAGTCAGAGATTGTGATTCCTCCTGCTTTGGCTTTTTTGCCCAGAATTGGCTTTGGTACAGAATCTCCCATATGAAGCAGCCTAAGCTGTTCCAGTGCCATTCTTTCAGGTGACATCTCCAAAGTTTTCCAAACTCTTCCCACGTGCCATTTCCAAAGGCTCTTGAACCACACAGTCATGTTTGGTCACAGTAGCGACCCCACTCCATTGGTACCAAATTCTGTCCTAGTTACTTTTCTCTTGTTGCTGAGACAGAATACCTGACACTCAAAATTAGGGAAGGAAAGGTTTATTTCTTACAGTTCTTGGAGATTTCAGTCCACATACAGCTGGCTGCAAGGCAGGGCAGCATGGCAAGGCAGCCATTCATGGCAGCTGCCAAACAGCAAGGCGAACTGGCAAGAGACAGAAAACACACCTTCTTCCCTCCCTTACACTGTATGTTGGCTCCACTCCTGGGTGAGTGCAGCACTCACATCAGCAATCCCAGCACTAGACAACAAACCAATCATGAATGCTAGACTCAGCCATGTCCATGCCATGATTACATGAGACATGTGGCTGGGACACAGGACCATAACCCATAACAGCTGGTAAACTTTTATGTATGTTTTTGATTTCATGAACTGATATAGGGTAATTCAGAATTTTTATATCCTCTTCATTCAGCTTTGGTAATTGATAATTTTTCAGGAATCTGTTCATTACTTCTGTATTTCCATCCTATGAAAGTAAAGATTTTCAAAGTAGGTATTGATGATCTTCCAAATTTCCACAAGATCTGTAGTGATTTCCCCTTTTCATTCCTCATTGTATGAATTTGACTTTTTTCTCTCTCTCTTTTTTTTTTTGATAAGTTTGGCTAGGGGTTTATCAAATGTATTTATCATTTCAAAGAACCAACTCTTCAACTCATTAATTCTTTGTATTTTTTTCTTAGTCTGACTTGCTTTAATTTATCCTCTGATACTTATAATTTCCTACCTAGTATGGTCTTCAGACTTGACTGTCTCTTCTTTTTCTAGAAGTTTGAGCTGCAGCATGTTTATTTGTGCTCCTTCTGTTTTCTTTATATAAGTGTTGACCATTATAAATGTCCCCCTTTGAGTCAGGCATGGTGGCACATGCCTTTAATCCCAGCACTTGGGAGGCTGAGGTAGGTGGAGCATTGTGAGTTTGAGGCCAGCTTGGGCTATAATGTGAGCACGAGGCCGGCCTGAGCTACATAGTGCGACCCTGCCTCAAAAAACCAGGGCCAAGAGTTTGGCTCAGTGGTTTGAGCACCTGTCTGACAGGCGTGAGGTTGTAAGTTCAATCCCCAGTGCCACAAAACAAAAACAAACAAACAAACAAAAATTTCCCTTTTTGGACTGCTTTCATTGTGTCCCATATGCTTAGGTTTATTGTATTTGCATTTTCTTTGATTGTAGATATTTTTAAATTCTTCATTAATTTCATCTGTGACCCATTGGTTGTTAAAGAAGATGTTATTTCACTTCTATGTGTTTATGGAGTTTTTGCAGTTTTTTTGGGTTTTTTCGGCACCGGGAATCAAACTCACAACCTCGCACCTGCCAGGGCAGGCACTTAAGCCATTGAGCCAAACTCCTAGCCCGTTTTTTGCAGTTTCTTTTGCTGTTTATTTCCAATTTCATTGCCATATGGTCAGATAACATGCATTTCACTTCCTTTGCATTTATGAGCATGTTTGATGGGCTAATAATCTATGGTCTATTTTAGAACATGTGCAACTGAGAAGAATGTGCATTCCGATGTTGTTATATTGAACACTTTGTAAATGCCTACTATTTGTTCAAAATTTTGGTTCATTTCTGTTGTATCTTTGCTATATTTTTGTCTGGTTGATCTATCTCTTTGTAACAAGGGAGTATTTAGTTTCCCCATTTTAATCATGTTATTTCTTATTTGATTTTTCATGTCTATTAGTATTTGTCATACATAGTTTGGTGCTCCCGTTTTGTGCACATATGTTTATGATTGCTATCTCTTCCTTTTGAAGTTCTCTAACAAGTATGTAGTGGCCTTCTTTGTCCCTTTTGATCATTGATGGTTTGAAGTTCACACTGTCTGTAAGCAGAATAACTACCCCCTGCTTTTTTTCTAGGTTCCTGTTGCATGCAGTATTATTTTCCATCCTTTGGCTTTCAGTCTATGAGTTTCTTTTTGAGAAATGTTTTTCTGGTATATACCATATTGTTGAATCTTGTTTCTTGACTCGTTCTGCCAATCTGTTTCTTTGATTGGTAATTGAGGCCATTTACATTTTCAATTATAATTGATATGGATTGGCTTATCTTTGTCATTTTCCTGCTTTTGTTTCCCTGATTTTCTCCCTCTTTTTAATTACATGCCCTGTCTTTTAGTTTATTTATGTTGCTGTTCTTGGAATTGTGATCATTTTTATCTCTGTCTATGATATCTGACTCTGTATGTTTGGTTTGGTGATCATGAATTTCTTCAGTTCTTTGCCATGGAAGTATTTTATTTCTCCATCAATTTTGAAAGATACTTTTGCATGGTATGTCAATCTGGGTTGGAAGTTTTTGTTTCAGGACTTGAAATACTTCTCTCCAATCTCCTCTTGACTTGAGGTTTTGTGTTTAGAATTCTGCCATGATTCTGATGGGCTTTCTTTATAGGTGATATTTTTCTTTTCTCTAACAGCTTTTTAATATTGTGTTCTTGTGCTGAATTTCTGGGAACTTGATTAGATTATTATAAGTCTAGGTGTGGATTTATTTTTGATTATGGCTAATTGGAGTGCTATATACCTCGTTTATCTGAATGTAAGGTTCTTTTACCATGCTTGAGAAATACTCTATTATTACATCTATAAATAGTTTTTTATGTCATTTGTGTTGATTCCTGCTTTTTCATTCATACCACTTATTCTTATATTATTTTTCTTTGCATCATTTTTCAGCTGTCATATTGTTTTGTAATCTTTTGTTCTTTTCAAGAGATCTTTTCTTTCATCGTCTCTAGCCCTGATCCTGTCTACAAGTCTGAAAGTTTGTCTTCAGTTTTGTTCATGTGATTTTTTCCAGGTTTCAGTGGAATTTCTAAATTCTTGGACACTTGTTTGAATTCATTTCATGCATTTTAGTTCTTTCCTGTATTGATTGTTCACAGTTTTTATTCATTTCCTGTCATGACCTATTTTTTTATCTATCTCTATTCAAGATTTGCTGAGGAATGCCTTTATTTATGTTGACATTTCTTTTTTTTTTTTTTTAACCTGAGACATTATTTCTGATCTGATTGCCTGTATGGACTCATCAATTCATGGACTTGTTTCTTTACTTTGATTGGGATCAATTCAGAAATTTCAAGTGTATGTCTTCCATTTTCCTCTAGTGCATTGTCTCTGGGTGAAAGTAGGTCTGAGGTTACATCTTGCTTCTGCATCTTGTCATTTTTTAAATCAAATTCTTTTATTTTCTTCTGTGTTGATCTTTGTAAGTTTTTGTTGTAGGTAGCTATATCACTAGTATCAAGACCTCTCCAGGTAAAGTCTATTCCTCAGGGTGCCTTCTGTGCGTGTTGTTATCTGTTTGGCTCAGTCCCCAGTTCTTTCATGTTGGGCGGTGGTGAGGTTATAACCACAATTTCCCAGTATTTTTACAGACGGGTGAACAACTGCTTACCACAGATATGACATCATTGCTAAAGAATGATAATTAGCAATAATAAAACCATCAAGTACAGTTTAGAAACTGACAAACTGTGGTAGCTATTAATTTTGTAGCATAAAGCACAGGAGCAAAATCTACACTTAAGTAACAGAAATGATATAAATTGGGAACTTGAATTCAAATGTTTCCACTTGGTAAGGTGGCTTTATCCTATGGGGGAGAGATTTAAGTAGCATAGTGGATAAAACAAAGATAACTGAAAAGAAAGTAGAAGTGAGGCTAAGGGACAAAGGGTAATCATGCAAACTTTGGGAAACTAGAGGAATGTGCAGAAGACAAAGAATAAGGGGTTATCTGAACTGGTCTCTGGGTTTGGGAGATGGGATTAATTTTCTGTGACTGGAGTTCTCCCCCAGCTGTTTATAAGAAGAAAGGAAAAAGAAAATAAAAGAAAAGAGAAAAGAAAAAGAAAAATGCAAGAAAAACAAAACAAAACTAACTAACAAGCAAACAAAAGAAAAATAAAAGACAAGGAGAGAGAACTGAGGTGACCCCACCTGCCTCCTTCTATTCTGTAAGCTTTTGTTCCTCAGCACAATGCTGTTTCATCTAATTTACCACCTGTTGGGTCATATTGTTATTGCTGCTTCAGACTTTTCATTCCACCAGTCCCACCTGTCTATCCTGTGTACACTAATTGGTATACTACTATGTCTCTGATATTTGCTTTGATCTCTAAGCCTTCCCACATGGTTCACATCAGGCAAGGCAGTAGTGAGGGGAGAGGTCATCCTAGTGCATTTCCTCTGGGTTCCCAGAGCAGAGATGGTGATGGGAGGGGCTGTCCTCCTCTATGCTGTTCTAAGATATTATTCTTGTGTTGAATTTCTGGAATCTTGACTATGATATGCCTGGCTATAAAATTTTTTTGATCATGGCTAATTGGAGGTCTATATCACTCACTTATCTGTATGTCAAATCTCTTTTCCCTGTCAAGGAAGTTTTCTGCCATGATGCCTGTGGACATATTTTCATATCCCTTGTGCTACCTCCTGCTTTCTTCATTGACTTCAATCAATTTATGTTATTCTTATTTGCATCCTCTAGGAACTGCTGGATTGATTTCTCATGGTCCCTTGCTATTTTTAAGAAATCTTTCTTTCCATGATTACTAACCACAAGCCTGTCTTCTGTATCTCAGATTTTGTCCTCACATTGACTCATTCTGCTGTGGATAATTTTAATGGAAGTGTTAGTCTCCCGGATATCTCCTTGAATCAGTTTTACGGATTCCATTTGTTTCTTATATTGGGCATTCACAGTTTCCATCATTTTCCTAAGGTCATCTTTTTTTTTTTTTTTTATCAAATCTGTATCTATTCTACAGTTACTAGGCATGTTTTTCACTGTGGTCACAATCTCTGTAGTTATCTTAGAAATTATTGCTTATTTGATTTTTTCCCCATTCATTTGCTTTGTTGTTAACACTGAGAGAGGCTAGGTGGGTGGCTTTGGAATTGTCTCCCCTCATTGTTCCCTGGGTTTGCCTTTGTTGAACTGGTGGGTCTACATCTTGTTTAGGTGTCTTCTCATTTTCTAATTTTTTGGTTTTTAGTTTAATGTCTGCATTGATGCTTGTATATTGCCTAGGGTAATTTGCTTTATTGTAGTATATGTAACTCCTAGAAAATGCCTTCTTCTTAAAGGTGTCTTCCAGGTAGGCATAACTTTTTTTTTTTTGAATTTTGAATCTTTTACAAGATCCTACCTCTTCAACTTGTTGCTTACGCAAAGTCGCTGCCTGCTTGGCCTAGCCCCTAGTTCTTTGGCACTGGCCCATAATATTTTCTATGTCCCTCAGGCAATCTCAGTCTTGGTATAACAGGAAGAACAGCTGGTTAGGATCACTATGTCATTTTGGCTAAAGTGTTACAATCTGCAATTATAATAGCATCAAACACAGACTAGAAAATGATAAACTGTGGTAATAATTAATTTGCCACCTTTAACTGTATGAACTAGATTTGTTAGTTATGAAGATTTAAAACAAAGAAGAAAATTGTGCGCAGTAAATAAGGCCTCAAAATGACAATTTTACCCTCAGGGGAGAAAATTTAAAAGGGGTTAGGGGAAAAACAGAGAAATACAAGAAGAACAAGAGAGTAGAACAAGGCTACAGGACAAATGTGGAATCATGCAAACTTTGGGAAACTGGTGCAGAAGAAAGGAAGGAAAGAGATAAAGGAGAAATAAAAGGAAGAACAGAATAGAAAAATGACCACAAAAAACTAGAAGATTTGTTTACACTCCTAAAAAGCATGATCAAACGATGAAGAACAAGAAAAAACTGAATCCCCCCTCAAAAAAAAAAAAAAAAAAAAAAAAAAAAAAAAAAAAAAAAAAAAAAAAAAAAAAAAAAAAAAAAAAAAAAAAAAAAAAAAAAAAAAACCACAAAAAAAAAAAAAAAAAAAAAAAAAAAAAAAGAAAAGAAAAGAAAAGAAAAGAGACAGAAGGCAAAAAATGTCCACTTAAAAGTCTGTCTCTGCTGTCACTGGTTAGACAACATATGGAGACAGAGCCCTGATCTGTGTTGATTTATCCCAGCAAGTCAACAGTAGTTTTACAGTGGGGGCAAATCTCAGCTGGTAATCTCAGGGAGCCTGCACATTTATTTCCTCTGAAGTTCAGACTGGTTTCTGGCTGTGAGCTGGGACTAGACCCATTCAGCCTGCAGGCTTGAACTCAGATAGAAGATGTTAGGTGGATCCAGAAATTGTTCTGAATTCTGAGTTCTGTTGTCCCCTCTCCAAGAAGGCTCTCCAGAAATTGCCCTCTATCACTGGACATCAGATCCTGCAGACTCATCACTGAGTGGTACAGTTCTCCATGTCCATTGTTTCCTTCCACTACTGTTTGTCTCTGTGGAGGCCTCTGGTGTTGCCATTAGTCACCATGTGTGATTTGAACAGCTCTTCCCATGCAGTGAGTCCTGACTCTGGGAGAAAGCTTCACAGGCTACCTTCTTCATTAAAGTTTCTCTCTTTGCTCTCCTCACGGGCTTCAATTCTCACCTCAGATCCTTCCTGGGTCCAGCACAGCCACTTCCCTCCTCCTCTTCTTCACATCGCTATATTCCAGTGTCTAGATGGCAACTCTCAGAGAGGCTCTTTTTTTACTCTCCCCTGAGTCTTGAGAATTTATGAGAATAATTAATTGCTAAAAGGAGTATTGAATCCACACTATTGAGAAAATGTATCTGTTTAACATTCATTCAAGTCAGAATCTATCTAGTTATAATGTGTTTCTGGTGTTTACTATGTATCCTTTCTTGCTGAGGTATTGATGACTTTCTTTGAAAGAAATGTTCTGCTATTTGGTGACTTGTGTGATCTACATCTTCTTTTATTACTATGATCAGTGTCTTTGGCCTGTACATTGGCCTCAGACTCTACTCTTGATTCAAACTTATCTGGTTTCAGTAGGCAGGTACAATTGCTGAGGACCCTAAAGTAAACATTCTTCTGTTAGTCTAAAACTGCTACAATTTATAAGGTTTCATTCTTGGCAATGTATGCATAGCTCACAGTTCACACATTATAATAAGTACTTGTATGTAGAATGCATAAAAAAACCTCATAACTGAATATTAAGAAAACAAATAACCCAAAAATGGCACAACTTTTCAGTATATGTTTTATCCTAGTAGATTTACAGTTGATGAAAAACTCAAGAAAAGATACTTACATATTTTACTCTTAGAGAAGCACAAATTAAAATTACAAATGTCTTGTACCCCTATTAAATAGGTTTACAGATGGATAATCCTAAACATTAGAAGAATGTGAGCAAATTTAACTTTTCTATATGACTGATAGGAATACTAAACGTTATAGTTTCTTCAGAAAACAGTCTGGAAAAATTTTACTCATGATGAAATTGAAAGTCAAAGTTTGGATTTGTCAATAAGCAGAGAATTATGGAGTATGGTACATGTAGAAGACTTACACTTGATTCAATATACTGTTCCATTTCTTAGTACACCATATTGTCTTTCTTTTAGAAGAGAATGTGTCATAGATTAATTCATAATACTTCATTTAGAATCAAGACCTTATTTATTATTTTATTACTTCCTAACCAAATGGTCATGATAGCACTGGAAATCTGTAGAAGTTTGTGTGAGTTGCAGACAGAGGGTGTGCAGAACTATGGTTCTTAGCCCTCATCAGAAGTTCTGGTGCTCTTTGACTTCACCAGCTTAAATTTGAAGGTGTGGTTAGGCCATCTTCATGTGAAAGGAGCAGAATTTGTGAGTCTTTGGCACCTTATTCTAATAAGTTTTGATTGATCTCAATCAGTGGGTACCCTACAGATACACCACACAAAAAATTTTCCATGGACCTGGGTTTTCATAAGGAAAAATTATTGTGATGTTCTCGTTACATGGTATCAAGACAAACATTTTTCTTCTCACAAAAATAGTTAATTAATCTGGAACAGTTAA
This sequence comes from Dasyprocta punctata, assembly GCA_004363535.1. Lineage (NCBI taxonomy): Eukaryota > Metazoa > Chordata > Mammalia > Rodentia > Dasyproctidae > Dasyprocta > Dasyprocta punctata. The sequence continues at coordinate 18,094 of RJWM01023783.1, read as the reverse complement.
AGGCATTCATCTTTGTTGGTGTTAAGACTTCTACATTTTCCAGTCTCTGACTCTTTCCAAGAGTTTAAACTGAAATAAAAGCAAGTAAATTTTGTAAAATATTTGTTCAATACTGTAGACATAATAGAATATAATAACATCCAAAATTAGGTTAGTACATTTCCTTTGTTATTGAGACCAGACCTCTGTGTTTAACTGGCCATCCACAGAACCTCACCAGGAACTTGGGTATAGAATTAAAGGAGAAAAAGAATTTTTTTTTTTGCATAGTCTCATCTCCATAGTTGAGTTTATGTCCTTTGGAAGTGTTTGTGAATGTGCAATCTCTCTCTCTCTCTCTCTCTCTCTCTCTCTCTCTCTCTCTCTCTCTCTCCCTCCCTCAGTTATGTACATATTTTACCTATATGCTTTCAGGACTGTAAACCAGAATTTGAAGTTCCAGAATTCATTAGCTTTTATCCTATTGTAGACTTACATTTTGAGAAAGGGTGTTGATTTATTTTTCCATGTCCAGGATTTACTGGTTCTTTCACAAGACAACCCAATCCAAGTGTAATAAGATATTTGGCTTTGAAAAAAGCTCTGTGATAAATAGAGCATTATCTATAGATAGGAATATATTTATCTTCCTGAAATGAATAATTAACTTTGCTAGCATTTTATACATAAGGTGAATATCAGGGGATGTGAAAAGCTTTATTCAGGTGCTTTTAAGGGTATAAAATAATGAAATCTCCTTTATTTAATCTTTACTAAGTGTGGAGGCATAAATAAGAACTAAAATAACCTTTGATTTGGTCACATATATTGAAACATCTGAAATCTCTTAAATACCTCTTAAAACTTATGCTTGTGGCCCAAATGTGAGTTTTGAGCTGTCCTATTTATATTTTTGGGTCCAGGTGTGGTAGCTATGAGATTTATAGCAATGTTATTTTATAGTTTTGTTCCACAAGTTCTGTGTTTCTTCCTTGTGAAGTAAGCATTTTAGAATGTGTCATTTCCCCATCACATGAAATGGCTTCCTGAATGATTATGTGACAACTATGAAAGTAACTGATATTCATCCAGTTATGTGTCACTTAAGGACAGAAGCATGTTCTAAGAGATGCATCATCATGTGATTTCTTTATTGTGTAGACACCATAGAGGGTACCTCCTCAATCTCAGATTGCTATGAAGCCACCAGGCCATGTAATTGCTTGTGACCATTGTCTAACATTGATTGGAGAAATTTCACTATGTAGCACTTGACTGTATGTTAATCTTTGCAAAGCCTTGTATGTATCATTTTATTTGCTCTTCACAAATATGTTGGGGAGAAAATTTTGCCAGTTTTATTACCCACTCCTCACTTTTTATAAGTTCAGAAAGTGATATTTTGATTGGTTTATTTGCACAAATAATGTGATAGAATTAATGTGAAGTTTTCTGACTATGGTTCCATATCTATTCATAGTTCTTGTTTTCATTTTCTTTTTGCTTTCTAATCTTTTGAAAAGATGATGAAATCTTTGATCATGTGTTTTCCCAAAATGCATTTATGCATCAAGACATAACACTTGACATTCAAATTCTGGATTTTGATTGATGACTTAATTTTCAACAGAGACACTCTTCAGAAAAATTTAGGAAGTCTAGACTTGGTAATTTTCATACTGTATATCCGGGAATCCTAGGCTATGGTCTCTAACATCAAAGACACATTATTAGTTATTCAAGTCAAAGCCTTCCGTGATATCTTTCTGATGTCCTATGTCTCCAAAAAGGATACGTTTAAAGAGAGATACAGCCCCTCCCATGAAAAAATGTTCCATAGTCTACTATATCTTGCTTCTTTTTTAATTTTCTGCAATAATTTTGGTGGCATACATAGAGTTGCATAAATAATTCCTGAAATTATGTTGCCATCCATATAAATCCTATGATTCTTATGCAAGAAAATTATTATATTTCATATATTAAAATATTATCAGTTATGTTAAATACAAATTTAATATTCATATCACTCCCTGGCTACTTTTCAATATGTTATAATTCCATAGCTGATTTTAATTTTATTTTTAAATATCTGATAACTTTATGTCATCAATAGCAATTACATCTTCTAAGGCAGCAGACACTAGATTAATTGAACCTCCGTACATATCTTTTTCTGGTCTCAAATTTTGTTTCTTTTTTGCTAATATTTTAAAGGGCTATTTCTGAGTTGTTGAAAGCCATGTATGTGGAAAACTGAACTAGGTCAGAGAACCGAGAGATTTTTAGTGTCTACTGGCCTATTTTTGAGAAGGTATTAATAGATTACACTTAACTCAGAACATTGGGATTTGTTTCTTCTTTAGAAGGAATAATCACAAATTACTTCTATATTTTGTTAATAAAATTTCAAAGAGAGACCCAATTATTAGTGTACTGAAATATGTTAATATACAATATCCAACTTCTTATGTTAGATAGTATATGCTCACTGTTAATCTGAAGTAGAATTGATTATTTTTTGTCTTTTTGAGACAGGGTCTCACTATGCAGTTCAGGTTTGCCTTGAGTTCACATTGTGGCCCGGGCTGATCTTGAATTCACAGCAATTGTTGCCTCAGTCTCCTGAGTGCTGGGATTACAGGTGCATGCCAACATGCCAGGCAAATTAATTGATTTTTGATTACAAATTTATCAAGAGTTTTTCCTTTAACCTCAAACTGTGTTTATGCTGTTGTTTCCTGATATTGTTAGAAGTATAAACATTTCATAGATAGCAGGTTGCTAAATTTCTATATGACACTCAGCATGGGGTATACAAAATGTCACCAAAAAGTAGGATGAGTGTTTCAGTGTTTTTTAAAAAAATTATTATTGCTGTTAGTCTCCCTCATTATACTCTCCTTACATACATCCCATTTTCTTGCCATTTACTGAAGCAGTATTGAAAGTACTTTATGCCATACTTAGTTGTGTCATGGTTGCTTCGATGCTCTGAGTTAATTGAAAATGTTTACCCTTTTTTTTTTTTTTTTTTTTTTGCGGAACCGGGGATTGAACTCACAACCTCACGCCTACCAGGGCAGGCGCTTAAGGCACTGAGCCAAACTCCCGGCCCTGGTTTTTTTGAGGCAGGGTCGCACTATGTAGCTCAGGCCGGCCTTGCGCTCATGTTGTAGCCCAAGCCGGCCTCGAACCCACAATGCTCCGCCTACCTCAGCCTGCCGAGTGCTGGGATTAAAGGCGTGCGCCACCACGCCCGGCTCGAAAATGCTTACCTTTTATGGTTGTTTTGACTTTGGGGAAAAACTGAAGTTGCATGATGCCAGACCCAGTGAATAAGATGGACCAGGGCACCCCGCAATGATTTCCCACGTCTGCTTTGCATTGAATGGCACTGAGCAGCAGCAGCAGCATTTACTCTCTTTTTGACCATATCTTATAAATGTTTTCATGAAAAAGAATTTCAAAAACTGCTTCAGAAAGTGACAAGAATGATGGGATAGGTGTGTTTGAAGCAAAGATGAGTATTTTGAAAGTGAATAATGTCTATGCATCTTTTACCATAACTGTATTTCAATTTAAACCTTTGGTACATGTTTTGATCACCATTTATACAAAATTCTATCTATATCTATCTATCTATCTTTTTTTTTTTTTGATGTTGGATGGGTAATGTGCCAACATGGTGACAAGGTTAGCCACATCCTTTGCATATGTCATGAGAACCCAGTCATCACACTCATGCACCAAAAGGCTTTGTACAACTCTAATTGCCAGAACATGATCTATTTTAAGGATAACTTTTTCCGATGACTTAATGTTTGATTTATGTCAACAATACAATAGAAATTCTACCTGTGGATGAATGAGATGAAATTGCTGAAGCTCTTATACTATTTCTGTTTTTATTTATTTCTACTCCATTAAATCTCTGTGCCCTTTGATTTCAAGGTTATTAGGAAATAAGAGTTTATCAATAAGTAATGTAAAACTAATATGATGTGAGATGAAAAACAAAATATACATCACCAATTCCTGTGCATCTTCTATCTTAAGAAGTGTGGAATCCATTTCTTTGCAGAATTTCCTACTGTCTTCAGAGTTCTTTGCTTCCCTGGAGAAATAATAACAGCTCTCTCCACAACATGACCATTTAACTTTGCATGCTTTCTTTTGTCTTCCTTGAAAACAAAAGACTCCTCAGAGACCAGTCAGGGTGAAGCTTGAGAGGAAAATCACATCCTGAGGAATAGTGGAATATTTTCTAGTCCTTCTAAAATCATTACATTTTGTGAGGCAAAAGTGTTCCATTTTTACCTTTGGAAAGAGCCCTGGTCTCAGGATGGTGTCACATTACTTATTCCTCTCCAAATTTGTGTAAAGTACTGTTCACATTTTCTAGGAAATTATTTTTGAAAGGTAGTTGTTATCTTTCACCACCTTTATGGAAAAGAAATTCTATTGGGAATAGATTCTTCATTTTCTCCAAAACAACAGCTAGAGTTTCCAAGCAGATCTCAAGTTAGTTCCTAATCCAAGTGTGTATATTTAATGTTAAAAGACAGAGTACATGATAAAGGAACTTTAAGGGTGGTTTTGATAGCAAAAGTGTTAATTTTGGAAACTGTGATGTAAAAAATATAATACCATAGACACAGAAAACTCATCTTCGATATCTGACATTAATTGTGTAAGAACAAAAGTTGCTCTACTCAATTAGCTTCTATAAGAAAAAATTGAGAAGAAGTGGAGGATGAGGGCAATCAAGAAGACACTTGTTGGTCTCTGTCCTGATTCTTTCCCTACAAACCTGTGTAGGTTGGTCCAGATGTGAATGGCAAGCTTTGGACACAGGACTCATCCTCTTGTGTTATATTTTCTAGAGGAGGCTTTGGTGATTGATCTGTCAGGCAACCCTGGAAAACTTTATTGTATATGGTTAGTTCAAGGAAAACAAAACAAGGGACTAAAGAAAAGGCACAGTTTTAATTTGAATAGGTCATTTAGTCATCAGCAATAAGGACAGTTTTTACTCAATTTCTTTTGTAGGCATCTATGTCTTGTTTGATTATGATTTCCATGCCCATTTCTGACTTATTAAAAAACTCATTAATGATAAGCCTTCTTATTGGACCTTGATGACGGAGCAATGAAAACTATAAAGCTCTGTTGTCCAGAACTCACTTATTGCCCATAGTGACAGTGGGCAGCTGGAAGCTATGATGAGTGGTGTGACATAAACTCACAGAGTGCTATTGGAACTGAGAAGAAAAATTGAGCTACTAAATGTAGGTGGAGGAAGATGACAGCTAAGCAAGGCCTCACATTAGTAAAAGTAATGTTAAATTTGTCTTTCTCCTATGGAAGAAAGAGAAGAAAGTGAAAAGGATAGAACTATAAAATGCTAGATTGCTGAAATCAGTTTTCCAAGTTAGGCAAATGGGCAGGACATGTCATATGAGGATAATCCAAAATTAGCCAGTAATTTCAGATGATGGATTGTGTTAAAAGATTTAGTGAGAAAAAATGTAAACTAAAATCAAATTGTTAAAATACTCTATGGATGCTAAAGTATCAGGTTTCAGTTTAAATCCTGTAGTCGCAACATTTTAAATTTTTGCATCAAAACTGGAGCGAAAACAGTAAATTTAATCATTCACATCCTCTCTCTATTCACTTCAGGAGTCAGATTTTAAAATATCATTTGATTGCTGGGAAAAGGTTAGAAAGAGGTACAAAAATACTGGTTTCATAAATATAAACTCAAAGCCATAATTCCTTTTTTGAGTGTTTTTCTAATCCGCAATCCTACAGCTATAATATTTCACTGGCAATATCTCCTTGGCTGTTAACAGTCACTCAAAAGATCTTAAAATGTGTTCTCTCTCTCATTTACAGAACACTGTAATCTCCAATAAAAGTCAATTTCTTTTACTTGATTCTAGTCAATTTTCAATTTCCTTCATTTATGTTGCCATAAATCTGTGTGACTTCAGATTTGGAGACATTTTTGATTCACTTTCCCCCTTTCAGTCTCAGTGTCTATCCCTCCATAGGTATATATATATTTTTCCAATAGGTATATATATTCTCCCTTTATAATTCTTCATTAGGAAAATGATAGTCATTCTCTTTGTAACATATTCTGAACATTTATGAGTGTATGGAGTGCTACTGGAAAAATCTATGGTCGTAAGTTTCCCAATTGATTGGATGGTTTAGTTGTAACTTTTGTGTTTTGATCATGAAATGATGAAAGCAATATTTGAATGTTTGCAATGTGATACAAATTATTCTTAATGTATTGGCTGTATTGGCTCTATGAATTCTTTACTTAATTCTTAGGATAACCTAGGCTGTTTGTCCTAGATACATGATAAAAATGTCTCACTATCTTTAACAATTTTGTTCACTATTTTTTTCCTGTGGTTAGACCTATTTTTTCCAACTTTCCAAAGTAAAAAGCAGAAAATTTTTTGCTGGATTTATTTTTTGACAACTTTCTAAAAACAAAAATTTCTACTAAAGCCTTTTAAAATGCTGATGATCAATATTTATAGATTTATACTTTCCATTGCATTTATCAGAGTATGTTCTTAAAAAGGTATAGGAGAACTGATTATAAGGAATATATTCTTTTAAAAATTGCTTTTTAAAAGATATAAATTAATATCTATTTAAAGTAAAGTAGTCTTTTAGAATAAAAAGAGACATTTTATTGCAAAAACTGTTACAGTTTTTTGAATTTTATTTATATTTATGCCACTAGCAGTTTTGCTATGTTTGTACATTATTACATATAATTACTTATATAATGTTTTAAGCAAACTATTTTTCAATGTAAATAAATTTATTTTAAAAGAAAAACTTGTGCGATTGCCATAAATGGGGGATTTTATTTTATTATTTATGCATTTTATACATAAATTGTACAAGAAGCATCTAACTGTTAAAAATTAAATTTCAGGGCTGGGGATTTAGCTCAATGGTGTAAGCACCTGCCTGGCAGGTGTGAGGTTGTGAGTTCAATCCCCGGCACAAAAAAAAAAATTAAATTTCATTTATTTAGATCCACAGCTCTTTTAGTTAAGAATGAATGTGTTACTTTAAAAAAGATTACATATGTTATATCTATATATGCCAATTACCTAAGGTTAATGTTATTATTATGTACTGAAAATATATACTAAGAAAATTTTTTTTAAAAATTCAACCATAATTTATTCATTAAATTGTATTTGTAAAAAAAAAAAAACTAAAAGCTATCCTGAGCATTATTGTTTTCATCACTGAGAAAGAAAAATACAAATAGATTTAGAAATTTTTCTACATATGTACTAATTACTTGAAGAAAAATAGCATAGACAGGAATCTGTGGGCTGGGGATATGGCTCGGTGGTTGAGTTCTTATCTTGCAAGCACAAGGTCCCAGATTTAGTCACCAGCACCACAAAAAATATCTGTAAGTAGTTCTGTACATCCTGCTATGGTTTATTACTGCTCTATAGTGAAAGGGGGTAAAATTCCTCTATTGAATGGATATTACTATGTATAATTTCTGATTTGTCTTAGATTTTGTTATGCAACTATAAATCTTGCACCTGTGGCTAAAAGTGTCAAAATATTAGTTATTGCAATTTTTCATTATGTAGTTTGTGTTTGATGTTATTATTGTTACTGTTCATAATACTTTAAGTCAAAGAGTGCTTGGAGTGAAGTATTTCAAGTCCTACAAGAAAGCAACCTCCAACCCAGACTGATGTACCCTGAAAAATTATCTTTCAAAACTGATGAAAAAAAGTATAAAGATGATAGTGACATTAATGCAATTAAGACTAAGAAAACAATACAAATAATCAAAGAGGTGGTGTTTTCAAAAATTAAACAAAATAGACAACCCTTACCCAATTCATCAAAACAAGGAAACAAAAGACCCAAATCCATCCAATTAGGAATGAAAAGGGCAAAATCACAACAGGTCCTGCAGAGATCCAGATTATCAGTACGTACTTTAAGATCCTGTACTTTAATTATGTGGATAATTTGGAAGAAATGTACAAATTTCTAGACACATGTGAATTACCAAAACTGATATCAAGATGATATAAAAATTCTAACTAATCCAATGCCAGTCAATGAAATTGAGAAAATAATAAAACAAAAAACCTACCAACCAAGAAAAACCCACTAACTGCCACGTCCTTTTCTAGCCATGTTCTGCTGACAAAGTCCAGACATGGAAGGAAAGAGGGACCCATGTTCTGCTGACAAAGTCCAAACATGGAAGGAAAGAAAGACCCATGTTCTGCTGACAAAGTCCAAACATGGAAGGAGGACATTTCCTAAGAAAAGGCCGCGACATAAAAATTGGCTTTGTGGGAATAGGTTAATATTTCTGGGGAACTATAGTGTTGACTTGTGCTCTGATCCAACTTGGAGGATTTCTTCTATTTTCTTTCCGGTGCACCAAATTAGTAAACAAACTATAGAAACTCCCTAAGAACAAGGGGATAATCAATGAAATGTTTTTTTCTTACAATTGATGATCTGACATTTGAATAGGACTAACGAGATTAAGATCAGACCAGAAGTTTGGGAGCCCTTAAAGATAATGATAACAATCAGTTGGCTGGGGCTGTCTGGGAGCCTCCCTACAGAGATGCTAATGTATTGCTATAGAGATGAGATGGATAACACATTCTTACAACTGCAGAAACATAATGGGGAGATAAGGGGTTTAATTTAGGGCTAGGTATACTCTTAGGTTTTATAGGCTTTTAGATAAGGACACCATTAGAGAGTACTTGTTAATAGTACCAACACACTTCTAGGCTTTTAACTAGGTATAAATTTTATGACTATGCTAACTAATCATATGACTATAGAAATGATGTTATTGTAGAGACATCCGTTGCTTTTCTTTTTTTTTTTTATCTAAACTTCCGACCCTGGCCAAAAAGGGGGTATATAACACCTTGTTTGAGCTTACAATAAACGAAGCAGATTCACACAGTCTCTGAGCTGTTTGTGTGTCTGTTCTCCACGCGCTGACGCTCAGCCCACCTTCGGGGACTCTGTGGACCTAGCCCGGCTGGACCGCGGCAACTAACCAAGAAAAACCCAATTCCTGATAGATTCACTGTTGAATTCCTCAAGAACTCTAGAGAAAAACTAATGCTACTAATTCTCAAACTCTTTCATAATATTTAATGGGAAGCAATGCTCCCAAAGTCATCGCTGAAATCAAGAAATACCCTAATGCCAAAACTAGAAAAGGATATATATTACAAATTCATGTCTTTTTCCTTTTCCCTTCCTTCTTTCCTCCTTTGCCCTATCCCAATTACTTTTCCCCTTTGAGCAGTTTCCTACCCTTACACCATATTTATTGTAGGTTTTGAATCTTTTTCACTCTTTCAGTTTCCTACACCAGGGAGACAATACTGTATTTACACATGTAAGTTTTATTTCACTTATGAGTATGGTCTCAAGTCATGTCTATTCACCTATAAAAACCTTGATGCAATCTTTCTTTATAGCTGAGTAGTACTCCATTGTATAAAAATACATCTTTTTTTATCCATTCATCATTTGAAGGGCATTTGCATTGTTTCCAAGATTTGGTTATTACAAATTGTGCTGCTATAAACATGGGCACATATATATCATTGTGGTATGATGTTTTCCCTTCTGGGAAGATGCCCAGAAGTGGGATAACTGGGTCAAATGGAACCTCTAATTATAGCTTTTTGAGGAAACTTCAGGCTGATTTCCACAGTGGTTGCACCAGCCTACAGTCCCACCAACAGTGGAGGAGAGTTCTGTTTTCCTCACAGCCCCTCTACCATTTGTTATTGGTTGATTTCTTGATTTTGGACTTTCTTTCTGGAATGAGATGGAATCTCAGTGTTGTTTTAATTTGAATTTCTCTAATGATCAATGATACTGAGTATTTTTGTATGTATTTACTTGCCATTTGTATTTCTTCATTTGAGAAGTGTGTATTCATCTCAGATGCCCATTTTTGAATTTCAGGGAACTAATTTTTTAAATTCTTTGTATGTTCTAGATAGAAGTTCTCTTTCTTTTTTTTTTTTTTTTTGGCACTGGGGATTGAACTCACAACCTTGTGCCTGTCAGACAGGTGCTTAAGTCACTGAGCCAAACTCCCTGCCCTGGTTTCTTTGAGGCAGGGTCACACTGTGTAGCTCAGGCCTGCCTTGTTCTCGCATTGTAGCCCAAGGGGGCCTTGAACTCACAACACTCCACCTACCTCAGCCTCCCTAGTGCTGGGATTAAAGGTGTGCGCCACCACGCCTGGCTTAGAAGTCCTCTTTCTGAGGGACAGTTAGTTGACTAAGGTTTTTTCCAATTCATGGGTTTCTTTTTTCATTCTGTTGGATATTTATTTTAAAATGCAAATATTTAATTTTTTTAATATTGAAGAGAATAAAACCAAACAAAATAAAACCAGAGTCAATCAAAACAAAACAATGAACATGGAACATTACTTCAAAAAAGATAAAAGAAAATCAGTAATGTCTCTGTAATACCTCTTGTTATCTTCAAAATATCTGGTTATCATACCATTAGTCATAATAAAATAAAAAAAAAGTACAGAATAAAACCAATAAAAACAAAACAATGGAAGCAATACAGGACTTCAAGACAATAGTAAAACAACAGGGGTTGCCATAATGCCTCTTGTTATCTTCTAAGTAGTTGCCTATATCATCAGACATAATACAATCAAATAAATCAAAATAGAAGAAAATCACTCAAAACAAAATAATAAAAGCAATACAGGGCTTCAAAACAAGGTAATAGAAAATCAATAATGGCTACCATAATGTATTTTGTTATCTTTGAAATAGCTGTCCATGCCATCAAATATAATAAAATTAGACAAATTGAAACAGAATAAAACCAAACTAAGCAGAACAATACGGGATTCAAATCACAATAAAAGATTAACAATGGCTACTGCCTTCCCTTTTTAGACACTTCCTCCCCTTTCACTTTCACAATATGTATCATGTATTTTGAATCCTACTAATTTCTTTAGTTTTTTATACTAGGGAGACAACACAATGTTCACCCATGTGACCCTGGTCATTTCATCCATGAGCCTGATCTTAAGTTGTGTCCATTTACCTACAAGAACCTTGAGGTTATTTTTCTTTGTAGCTGAGTATCTTTCCATTGTATAAAAATGCCATGTCTTTCTTGTCCACTCTACAGCTAATGGGCAATTTACCCCATCTTCTTTATTGTTCCCCTGTCACATAGGGCATTGTTTTCTCTCCTTTGACTTTCAGACTATGAATCCCCTTTTGAGTTAAAAGTGTTTCTTTTATAAAGCATGTTGGTGGATCCTATCTCCTGATCCATTTGCCTGTGTTTCTTTTTATTGGTGAATTGAGGCCATTTATGTTAATGGTTACAGCCAAGATGCACTGCCTCATCCCTGCCATGCTGTTTTCTTGTCATTGACTGCCTACTTTTCTTCTCCATTCAATTGTCTGCCCTGCTCAGTAATACCCCTCTGCCACTGTTTCTGGAGCTGTGGTCTTTTTTATTTCTCTCTAGAATGTTCTTCAGTATTCTTTGTAGGGTTGGTTTGGTGGTCATGAATTTCTTCAGTAGTTCTTTGTCATGGAAATACCTTGCTTCTCTGTTAATTTTGAAATACAGTTTTGCAGGGCACATCAATCTGGGTTGGAAGTTGTTTTATTTCAGGACATGAAATACTTCTCTCCAAGCTTTTCTTAACTTGATGGTTTGTGTTAAGAAATCTGTCGTGATTCTGATGGGTTTTCCTTTATAGGTGATCTGTTTCTTTTCTTTAACAGCTTTTAACATTCTGTTCTTGTGTTGATTTTCTGGGATCTTGATTATTATATATCTGGGTGTAGATTTATTTTGGTTATGTTTAGCTGGAGTTCTATATGCTTCACTTATCTGAATGTCACTTCCTTTTCCCATGCTTGGGAAGTTTTCTGATATTATTTCTGTAAGTAGACTTTTAATGTCATTTGTGTTGACCCCTGGTTTTTCACTCATGCCTGTTATTCTTAAGCTATCTTTCTTTGGGTTGTCTTGCAGCTGTTGAATTGTTACTTTCAGGATCTTTGTTATTTGTAAGAGATCTTTCCTTTCATGATCACAAGCTGCAAACCTGTCTTCAAGGTTTGAAAGTTTATCTTCAGTTTCTTTCAAGTGATTTTGCCAGCTTTCAATGGAGTTTTTAATTTCCTGGATATCTCTTTGAATCTGTTTCATGTATTCTAAATCTTTTTTGTATTGTTCATTCAAGGTTTCCCTCATTTTCCTGTGCTCCTCCATTTTCTTTATCTATGTCTTCTTTAGAGATGCCTAGCAATTCTTTTATTATGTTTTTCATTTCTTTTTTTAGTTGAGTTAGTATTTCTGTTCTAGTTTCTTTTATAGTCTCATGAAGTTTTTTCTTTAATTCAGTTGCCATTGCTTCAGAAACTTCAGGTGTGTCACTGACGATTTCTTCTGTGTTTGCATTTCCTAGACTTGCTCTGCTTGGATTGGAGGCCAGACACTGCCTTTTGCATCTTTGTCTTAACATATTCCTGGGTTCTCCTGGATAAGTGGCTACTGTGGTCCCGGGCACTTCCTGTGTTGGCTAAAATTTCTCTGAAGCAAGACTGTTTGAGTCTTCTAGCAAGTGCTGGCTACAGGTATCTGACAGTGGTCATTGGGTGCACTGGTGCAAGGCTGCCTGCTGCTTTTCCCATCCTGTGTTGGCTCCCCAATGGCTGGTCCAGTACAATGAGAGTTGGCCACTGCCTGCAAACCTGGACTGGTCACCAACAGGGATCCTCCACTACCATCCCTGGAGTGTGCATGGGAGCAGGGATGGCTACCAACTCAAGACCGAGCTGGGTACCTGCAGGGAACCTCCAAGATAGCCGTTAGAATGTGTGTGGGGGTGGGGCTCACTCCAAGCAATTTCCAAGGGTCTGTGCCCAGCTAGGAGCTGCTGGAGGAAGCTGATAACAGTTCTGATTCTGGGCTTATCTGGCCTGTCTCCAAAATGGTTCCTAGTCAGTCACTCTCTCCCTTGGGAGGACGAGTCCTCTGCACTCACTGCCAGCCAGTGCAGCCTTCCAGGTCCACCACTCCCTTCCACTGTTGCTTCCCTCAATGCTGCCTCTCTCTGCAGATGCCTCCAGGGTCACTGCTACCACATCACCTTGATCATGTGCCCCCAGATTCCAACAACTCCTCTGGCACAGTGGGTCCAGCTCTGGGCAAAGGTGTCACCAGCTACCACCTTCTTCTTCATTTAAGTTTTTCTTTTTACTCTTTCTGTGGGCTTCAACTTCTTTCCTTCTTGTCTTCCCCATGATGCTATATTCCAGCATCTGGACTGCATATTTCAGAAAGGCTGTTTACTCTGTTGCTTACTGTTCCACCATCTTCCCAGGAAGCACCACGGAAACTTTTTAATAACACTAGATCCCAGTTTTTGATTCTTGGAAGTATTTCCTCTGCAGTCTGATTTTTGTTCATGAACTCTCTGCCTACCCCTATGTCTTTAAGATTTCTACCTACTTTGTCTTCCAGAACATTTAGTGTCTCTTTTTTAATGTTTAGATTCTTAATCCATTTTGACTTTAACTTTGTACATGGTGATAGACATGGGTCTAGTTTTAGTCTGTGGCATATGGAAAGCCAATTTTTCCAGCACCACATATTACAGAGGCTATCCATCTTCCAATGTACATGTTTGGCAACTTTGCTGAAGATAAAGTAGCTGAATGTGTTTGTAGTCATGGCTGTATCTTCTAGTCTATTCCATTTATCTTTAGGTCTGCTTTTATTCCAGTGCCATGCTGATTTTATCACAGTAGCTTTGTAATATAATTTCAAATCAGGGTTTGTGATGCCTCTTCCCTTGCCTTTGCTGCCCAGAATTGCCTTTGCTATTCTAGGTCTCTTCTGGCTCCAGAAGAATTTCAGGGATGATTTCTCCAGCTCTATGAGGTATGCAAGTGTTATTTTGATTGGAGTTGCATTAAACCTGTATAACAATTTTGGGAGAATGGCCATTTTCACAATGTTTGTTCTTCCTATCCATGAACAAGGAATATCTCTCCATTTTCTGAAATCCTCTTTGATTTCTTTTTTCAGAGGAATGTAATTTTCAATATGCAGGACTTTTACTTCCTTTGTTAGATTGATTCTCATGTATTTTATTTTTTGGATGCTATAGTGAAGGCTGTGGTTTCCCTTATTTCTCTCTCTGTGAGTTTGTTGTTTCTGTACAGGAACGCTATTGATTTTTTGTGTGCTGACTTTGTACACAGTGACATTACTGAAGTTGGTTATTACATCTAGATATCTTTCAATGGAGTTTTGGGGGTCTTCTATGTAGAGGATCATATCATCTGCAAATAATGATAATTTAACTTCTTCCTTTTGTATGCTTATTCCTTTTATTTCTCTCTTGTCTAATTGCTCTAGCTAATGTTTCCAGAACTATATTGGATAGGAGTGATGATAATGGACAACCTTGTCTTGTTCCAGATTTGATATTGAAAGTTTTTAGTTCTTCTCCATTTAGTAAGATGTTGGCTGTTGGTTTATGATATATGGCTTTTATCAGATTAAGATAAAGATCATCTATTCTGATTTTCTGTAGGGTTTTTGTCATGAATGAGTGTTGGATTTTGTCAAAATCTTTTTCTGCATCTATTGAGATGATCACGTGATTCTTGTCTCCAAATGTGTTCATATAGTGCATTACATTTATTGATTTGCATATGTTGAACCATCCATGCATTCCTGGGATGGATCCTACTTGATCATGCTGTATACTCTTCTTAATGATTTACTTCATTCTATTTGCCAGTATTTAACTGAGAATTTTTGCATCTATGTTCATTAAGGAGATTGACCTGTAATTCTCCTTTTGGGTTTTATCTTTCTTTGGTTTTGTTAGTAGGGTAATAGTTGCTTCCAGGAATGAGTTAGGGAGACTTGCTTCCCTTTCGATTTCATTGAAGAGTTTGAGGAGTGTTGGCATTAAGTCTTCCTTAAATTTCTTGTAGAATTTAGCAGCGAATCCATCAGGACCTGGACTTTTCTTTGTTGGTAAGGTTCTAATTACATTTTCAATTTCTTTAACTGAAATTGGGCTATTCAGCAATTTTACATCTTCTTGATCCAGCTTTGGTAATTTGTATGTTTCTAGGAAATCTGTCCATATCTTCTTTGTTATCATACCTATGAGTATAAAGGTTTTTGAAGTAGGTATTGTTGATCTGCATTTCCACAGGGTCTGTAGTGATTTAACCCTTTTCATTTATTGCATGGATTTGAATTTATCATTCCTCTTTTTTATAAGGTTGCCTAGGGGTTTATCAATTTTAGTTATTCTTTTTAGGAACCAATTCTTCAATTCATTAATTCTTTGTATTGTTTTCTTAGTTTCAATTGCATTGATTTCTGCTCTGATCTTTGTAATTTCCTCCCTTCTTTATGCTTTAGGCTTGACTTACTCTTCTTTTTCTAGAAGTTTGAGGTACAACATTAGATTGTTTGTGTTCATTCCATTTCCCTGATGTGGAAATTTACTGATATAAATTTCCTTCTGAGGATTGTTTTCATTGTGTCCCACAGGTTCCAGTAAGTTGTATTTGCATTTTCATTCAATTGTAGATATTGTTTAATGTCTTCTGTGGCTCTTCAGTTGTTTAGGAGAGTGTTATTTAATTTCCACGTGTTTATGGGTCTTGTGGGCTTTTTGCATTAATTTCCAATTTTATTGTTCTCTGGTCAGATAATATGCACGGGACTATTTCAATTCCTTTGCATTTACTTAAGCATGTTCTGTGGGCTAGTATATTGTCTATTTTAGAGAATGACTTATGTGCAGCTGAGAAGACTGTGTATTCTGATGTTGGGTAGACCACTGTACACACCTACTAGGTCTATTTGTTCACAGGGTTGATTTAGTTCTGTGCTGATTTTCTGTTTGGTCGATCTGTCTCTTTGTGACAATGGGATGTTAAGGTCCCCTGTTATAACCGTATCATTTCTTATTTGATTTTTCATGTCTATTAAGATTTGTCTTACAAGCTGGGCATGCTGTCACACTCCTTTAATCCTAGCACTTGGGAGACTGAGGTAGGTTGAGCATTGTGAGTTCAAGGCCAGTTTGGGCTACAAGCCAAGCAAGACTGGCCTGAACTGCATAGGTGCGACCCTGCCTCAAACAAACAAACAAAAAATTAGGGCCAGGAGTTTGGCTCAGCGGCTTAAGTGCCTGCTTGGCAGGCATGAGGTTGTAAAGTTCAATCCCTGGTACTGACAAAAAAAAATTGTCTTATATAGTTGGACCCTCCATATTTTGTGCATATATATTATGATTCTAATCTCTTCCTATAGAAGTTCTCCTCTAACAAGTATGTAGTGACCTTGTTTATCTCTTTTGATCATTCTTGGTTTGAAGTTCACATTGTCTACAAACAGAATTGCTATCCTCACTTTTTTCTGGGTTCCTGTCTCATGGAGTATTGTTTTCCATCCTTTGACTTTTAGTCTATGAATTTCCTTTTGAATTAAAAGTGTTTCTTGTACACAGCATATTGCTGTGTTTTGTTTCTTAATCCACTCTGCCAGTCTGTTTCTTTTTATTGGTGAATTGAGGCCATTTACATTGATGGATATAACTGATATATACTGACTTATTTTCATCATATTATTTTTCTGTTGTTGGTTCTTTACTTTTTCTCTCTGTTTAATTGTTTGCCTGCTTTGTGGTTTCTTTCTGCTGTCATTCTTGGAATTACTGTCATCTTTATCTCTTTCTAGAGTATCTTTCTGTACTCTTTGTAGTGTTTGTTTGGTGGTCATGAATTTCTTCAGTTGTTCTTTGTCATGGAAGTATTTTATCCCTCCATCAATTTTCAAAAATAGTTTTGCAGAGTACATCTATCTGGGCTTGAAGTTGTTTTCTTTCAGAACTTGAAATACTTCACTCTAAGCTCTACTTGACTTGAAGGTTTGTGTTGAGAAGTCTGCATGATTCTGATAGGCTTTCCTTCTTAGGTGACCTGTTTCTTTTCTCTAACAGCTTTTAGTATTCTGTTCTTGTGCTGAATTTCTGGGATCCTAATTATTATATGTCTGGGTGAAGATTTATTTTGGTTATGGCTCATTTGGGTTCTAAATGCCTCACTTATCTGTATATCAGATCCTTTTCTCATCCTTGGAAAATTTTATGCTATTATTTCTGTAAATAGTCTTTTTATGTCATATGTGTTGACCCCTGCTTTCTCATTGACACCCATTGGCCTTATATTGTTCCCCTGCATCATTTTGCAGCTGTTGAACTGTTGTTTCCTGGTTCCTTATGTTTATTTTAAAGAGGATAAAACCAAGGAAAACAAAACAGAATAAAAGCAATCAAAATAAACCAGTATATGTGATACAGAACTTCAGTACCTTACAAAACCAACAATAGTTACCATAATGCCTTTTGTTGTCTTCAGAATAGCTGCAGCTACCTTTGGACATAGTAAAAATCGAGCAGAACAGAATAGAATAGAAACAATGAAAACAAAACAATGAATGCAGTAAAGGACTTCAAAATAAGCCAATAGTAAATCCAAAATAGCTACCATTATATGTCTTGTGAACTTTCAAATAGCTGCTCTTGCCATCAGATCTAACATAATCAAACAAAATGAAAGAGAATAAAACCCAAACTAACAAAACAATGAAAATGATATGGTTTCCCTGCTGGAATCTCTTCCTGATGAGGTCTGGTTCTCTTGTTCTGCCATCTGCAAATGGAGCTGACTCACAGAAAGAGGCTTGGGTGTAGCCATCCCAGCTCCAGCAGCAACCTGTGCATGGCACTGATTTCCAGGTGGGGATCACCTCCCAGGTGAGGCTGAGGCCTGGTTCTCTGCCTCTGCAGTCCGTGAATGGCACTGACTCACAGAGAGAAGCTTGGGTGTGGCTGTCTCCACTCTGGCAGCAGCCCATGCATGGTGCTGATTTCCAGGTGAGGCTCACCTGCCAGGTGACAGTGAGGCCTGGTCTCTTCCTCTGCAGTCTGAAAAGGTTT
>RJWM01023782.1:0-31640 GCA_004363535.1 Dasyprocta punctata | reverse complement strand
TCACTATGGAAGCTGAATCCCTACCCACTCACTAGCTGCCTGGTACCCTGAATATTTCTCAAGCCTGTCTGATATCCCAACTCAGAGCTTTGCTTTTGCAGGAATACTCTTATCCAAATACTATTTCTCCCTCTTGCTGTGAGCTTTCAGTGTGAGCTACCCTGATTATCTGATTTAACAGAACAAACTGACTATTCTCGCCTGACTCTCCCAAGTCTCCTGATTTGGATACGCTTACCTGATCATTGTCAATAAATAGCCCGCAGCTTCTAGCCATATGCTTTTTAGATTTATTCTGCTTATTGTTTATTGTCTGTATTCACTATATGCCTGGAGAGAAATATTCAGTGTCTCTTCTTTGTTCATTAATCTTTCCCAAGAACCTAGCCTCTTAATTATTAGTTCAATGAAAACGTAAGTTCATAGATAACATATAGTAAAAATCAAAATGCAATAATTTCATCAAACACATCCCACTTTCAATACCCAAGAACACTCAAACTTTCTTTTTGAAGGAAGTTTTGTTTGGGGAAAAGTAGTGTATTTTTCATTACTATAAAACAAGGATTTCAAAATATTAAAGCTTCCCTTCAGTGACAGTTCCTATTCTGAGCTGACTTCCTGAGAATGTTAGTCTACTTTCTAAAAAAATTCTTATGTTATTCATATGTATTTTAGTGGAAGAAAATCACAGGTGATATTATCATCTGCCCCAGACTCATGGTGTTGGCATTATTTCTTACAACTAGCAATGAGTTAGAATTGCTATTCCGGCCGGGCGTGGTGGTGCACGCCTTTAATCCCAGCACTCGGGAGGCTGAGGTAGGCGGAGCGTTGTGAATTCGAGGCCGGCTTGGGCTACAACACGAGCGCAAGGCCGACCTGAGCTACATAGTGCGACCCTGCCTCAAAAAACTAGGGCCGGGAGTTTGGCTCAGTGCCTTAAGTGCCTGCCCTGGCAGGCGCGAGGTTGTGAGTTCAATGCCCGGTACAGCAAAAAAAAAAAAAAAAAAAAAAAAAAAAAAAAAAAAAAAAAAAAAAAAAAAAAGGAAAAGGAAAAAATGCAATGTGGGCACTAGTAGTACTCCAAACCAGATTTTTTTAATGCCTCTATTTCCCAGATGATACTCAACAATCATAGTAATTTAGTCTGCTATGTTCTTGATTCCGATGGGCAGTGATTCTGTAAGAAAATAAGGTGTGCTGCGATGTTTGATATCCCACTTCAGCAAAGAAAAACCATCAGCTGACAATAATCAGGCAAGCAAGAACAATTAGGCAAAATTGACCAGAATATGCCCAAGCTTAATGAAGGTAGTGAGGTGACTGTCACTTCTGGTTTTGGTCAGCATCGTGGGAATTTGGCAAACAGAAGGTACTACTTAAAAAGAGGAAATATTAGTGAGACCTGCATATATAACAGTTACTCTAAAATTTAAAGAAAAGGTAGTTCATTATGTGGGAATCTGGGAAGCCAGACCAAATATCAGGGACTCATTTGAGTTACTGTATCTAGTTGGACATAATGAAGAAACAGCTGTGTTCTCTGAAATTATTGTTACCTTCTCAGGAAAACGTGTTGAACAGACTTAAAGCAACTTTAATGCATTTCATATAAAGCAAAATAATTCTGGATGCTTAAAATAATTCAAGGAACAGAGACATTTCTTGGGTAAAAGAGTGACTGAATAAGAAGAAAATTACCTTGAAAAATGATTTAAACTGTCAGAAAGTATAGGATGAAAAGGACAGAGGGGTAGTAATACCTCACATTTTATAGCATTTTGCTATTTCAATAGAACTTGGAGAGTAAACCATCTCGCTTGCCTAATGAGGTGATAGAATGGGTTAGAAGGAGAGTTTAGTGTCACAAGCCAAGATTTTCATTAGACTTGACACTTCTAGTTATGAAAAGCTAGTAAACTCAGGCGTATTGTTTAAAATCTTGACTCGTGATTTTCCTATTTTAAGAATGGTATAACACAGCAAAGTCATGGCTTGTTGAAGAGCAAGATTAATGAGACTACATTAAAAACAGTTACATGATAACTGTACAATAAGTATTGGTGATTTCCTTCACTCTTTTTTGTACCGTGATAGATGGTCAACTGTTAACAGATCTAGTCTTTCCAGGTTAAAGTTCAAAAAACGTCAAGCTAGAAGAAATAGTGAAATATAAAAACACTTCAGAGTTGAGAACATTCTGTCAGTTCATTAAAGAACATTTGACTTTCAAAGTATCTTCAAACCTGATTTTTCAGTTTTTTTAAGTTATATCTTTTTTTTTTTTTGTTATTGCTGTTGTTTGCTGGTTTTATATTGGGGAAACAGAGACTTTCAAAATGAGCCACATCTCCAGAACTTCTATATATATTTTTCTTTTGAGACTGAGCCTTATGAAGTTACTAAATTGCACACTCAGGCTAAATTTGAATTTGCAGTCCTTCTAGTTCAGCATGCCAGAGTGCTGGGACTATAAGCATGTACCACATCTAGTTAAATCATATAAAGTATTTTATAGTGATTTATCTTACTTAAATACTGTTTTCGTAAACCAACTTTTCGTCCACTAACTTGTAATTTCTTATAGACTCATACCACTTAAGTAACTTTCTTTAACTCTTTTCTTTTACCACCTCCATTATTTCCTTTTCTTCAGCATTGTTTACCCTTATTCCTGCTTCTCCTCAACTCTTGCAGCATGATAGCTTTTGACTTTATTTATAGTATCCAAAACCTTCTCATCTATTTTTCTCTTTCCCTTAGATGACACTTGTAATAAAGAAAATGTTGTGAAATATTAGCTGCTGTTACTATTATAGTTATGATTTTACTTTTAAATGTCTCTCTGTATAGGTAATCCATTACTGCACAACAAATTATACCCAAACATGGTGACTTAAAGCAATACAATTGTTTTGTCCTAGAGTTTCTCTTTGGAAAGGATCCAGGCAAATCAACTGTCTGGCTAAAGGACTTTTATAAGATTATAAATAAGCTATCAACTGAGGTTGCCATCTTATCTAAAGATTTCCCTAGTGGTGGGAGAAGTTGTTTACAAGTTTCTAGATGTGCTCTTGGCAGATTTCATTCTATTGCCACATGGATATGTCCACAGGGCTGGATCACAGAATGGCAATTGGCTTCCTTCCAAGGCAAAGAACTCAGGAGAGAGCAAGAAAAGGGCACAGAGACAGAATGCATTGTCTTTCTATGATGAAATCTCCCGTCACTTCTGCCATACTCTGTGTAGAAGGCAGTCAGTAAGTTCAGCCCACACCTACAGGGAAAGGATTACACAAAGCCACGAGTATGGCAAGGTGTGGATGACCGGAAGTCACTTTAGAGACTAATTCTCATTGAAAATGTCCTTCTAGTGCTTAAAAACTGTTTTAATTCAGGCTGTCAGAATCGTTTTTCACTTGCCTTCCCTTGAGACTCCAGTTTTAAATCTCCTTAAGTCATTCTCTTCACAAGCAAACATTTACCTTTTAAAAGTAAGGTCTGTTTGAATAATTACCTAGTGGGGAAAGAGGAGATTCCTATTACCTTCAGGATTGAATAATTTTAAATCCCTGAAACAGAATTCAAGATCTTTAACATCTGTGCATCCTACCCAAAATTTAGTCCTGGGGAACACATAGGAACTCATAAATTGGTGCTAACTAATAAAGTCTCTCTATATATTCATATAAAATTAAACTTCGAAATACAGAAGCATAGAAAGTCTTGGTGTTCCTCAGGTGAAATGTTACCAAATACATCCTGCACGCTGGGTAGGTCTGCTGCAGATATGTAGAAGTCATTTTTCTGAACCTTGTTGCTTTTGAACAAAGCCCAACATGTCCAGTTTTCAAAACAGTGCATGCTGCTTTAAAAATGTGTTCAACATTTCCTCAAGTTTCCTTCTATATTTTCTAAAAGTGCTCTTTCTTTAATGTAAAAATTGAACATTTAGCATACAGTATTCCCTAGTATCACTTCTTTTAACTAATTAAGAAAGAAACATTGAGACATTCTCAGCTTATACAACCAGTGCAGAGATGGGCATCGGGGTCATCCCCAGTCACAGAGGAAGTAATCTACCCACGTACCAAATGCTGCCCACCTTATGAGACCTTCTCTCTGTGCTCCTATAAAAAGGATCTTGTTTAAAATGCTAAAATTAAGATTGATAATTATTACCCTTTCAAAACTTTTTTTAAATTCATCAAGATGCAAACAGAGCAAATATTCTGTATGTATTTTAAAGAAAATAAGTTTCCACAAACTAAAAGATGGCGAAAGAGTAATGTTGAAAATTGTAAAGACTCTGAAATCAACCATTATTTGAACATACAGCATACCAAATTTATCTACTAATTTAAAATGCAAACACATTTTAAAGAACAAAAGATTGGAAAATGAGAAATATTCTACTGGAATCTATATATAAAAAGAGAAGGCAGATTGAATAATGAATACATTTGCATTATATCTTAAAAGTTGTAGAGAATAATTGCCCCAAAAGAATGCCAAGTGCAAGAGTCATATAGAATTGATATGCTTTTAGTGAACAAGGGTATGCTTAAAAGGTGTCCGTTGTTTTTTTTAACTTCTCATAATTTTAAGTATCAATCACTATTTCCAGGGAATACTATTGGAAAGTGATTTTATTTGCTTGAGCCAGCATCTGAACACAATTCTAAGCAGAACTGAGGAAATTTTATAAAATGATCCTTGCTCGTTCTTTTGCTCTAAATATTTTCCTCGTGAAAGTCTTTAGCAGCACCTTGTATGAGTGTGAATGTGCACAGAAGTATGAATAAATAAGAGCCAAGCTATAAGTAAATCAGCAAGTGTAAGTGCTGTCTTAATAGAAGGACACATTTTGTCAAGTGAACAGGTCAGCGAAGTACTATCCACATGTAGATGGTTAAAATGTAATAACTTGCAGAGTTATCTCAAGGGGAGCATATACAGTTTCATCTCTCTATCTCTGGGGAAATATCTGTAAACTAAGCATAAATATTTTTATGTGTGGCAGATTTTTAAAGCTAATTGTTAGTAAACCATGACTCCATGAAAAACCTCCAAGGGATAATAAATTTCTCCAGAATTAAGAGCGTTGTAAAATAAAATTTGGTGAATGCATATAATATATTCAAAGGGAATTGGCAGGCAGTGTATTATCAATACCTTGCAGTATTCAACTTGGCATAAAATTATTTTAAATGCATAACATAGAGTCAGAACGTGGTACAAAAAAGTTCAAATAAAAGTAAAACCCATGTAATGGCCACACTTAAGAGACGAAAACTATTGAGCTTTTCTTCCCTTTGCCATTTGATAAAATTTATGTGCCTATGTTTTTAGGAATAATGAGGGCAAGATTCAATTAGCTAAACAGTATTAAGATTGATTTGCATTGTATTGAGAAAAGAGTTAAAATACCTAGACAACATAATCTACTATCTCATAAATCACCAAAAAGTAATAATATATTTTCATGGGTTGTGGGTTTTTGCCAGCAAACAGCTACTCTGAAGGAGAAAAAGCATAAGCATATAACCCTTATTGCAATGATTTTTATTAAAGAATTTAGACATTGCTAAATGTCACATAAAGAAAAATGTATTGTAACTGCAACATTTATTAGATGATACACAGAGGTTTCAGTGATATATTTTCAAAATTACTGGCCAGTGTAGATCATTATAAAAAGCTCAGCTTCAATTCATGAGAAATATATCATGTTAGTCTTTACTTTTAAAATTAACTGATTTAGAGAGCAAGGAATTTTTCATTTTTGCCTCCATGGCTTTTTTAATATAAATCTGAGTTACATACAATATAAACATCTAATATATGGGCAATTCATTGTGATTTTAAGACTCAATGAATTTTTCTTCATATATAAAATAAAGCCTCTTGAATTTGAGGATTGACATTCAAGTGGCTACTATTGGTAGTAGGTAGTATTCACTAATATAGTAGGTAGCATAAACTAATTGTTTAAATAAATGCTGTCATGTTTACAGTTGCAAATAAAATAAATGGAGTGCCTACAACAGCAACAACACAACAAAAACTTACTGTTTGATAGAAAGTCCTTTGCCAAAGTGTTCAAGGATGCAATATGAAATTTAATGAGTATAAATGTCAAGTCATGCGTTCATAAGGATAGCAGTGAACTAAGTTCAATTTAAATGGCAATGAATTAGTTAACGGGGGTAAAGAGATAAGAATAAATAACTAGATTCAACATCTGAATTCACACTGCATTATACAGGAACCAAGAAAGCTAATAAGAGGCTGACTTTTACCCAAACCAATATATTATCCCAAGGATATTGTATTTTATTGCTTCATGGGAATTTGTCTACATCTAGGCTTTATAGTTAAGTTCCGCAGCTTTTTCTTCCCAGAAATACTAGAGTTCAAGAGTTTTGTGTTAACACATAATCAAACTGAGCTTTCCATATAACAAAATTACTTCTTAAAGATTGATAGCTAAATGATTTGATAAATATTTGACTGTAAAAACTATAAAATTGATCCAGAACTAAAAGAGACTATAAATAAGTTTTAGAGGAAAAGAGGTTTATAAAAACATAAAGTTATAGGTGTTGATGGTGATAATTGGTACATGTTTAAATCAAGCTACATAGAAACTGCTTTGTGTTTTGTTATAACTTTTAACCAAATTAAAGCCCGTTTTGGTACTTTAGAATATACCTGCAACCCATCTGAATTCATTTGAAATGCATGATGCTGTCTGTATACAAAGTTAATTAACACAGTATTAAGATTTCAGTATTTTCTTTGGTCATGGTATGGCTTATCTTGTATGTTCTCTAATAAGATGTAAGCTTAAGCATGGTGGAAACTATTTTCTGTCATGTTCACTGTCCCCCACCACCTCCAGGCTCCTAGAACAGTGCCCAGATCACACGAGCCATTCCTAACCATTTGTTGAATGAATGACAGGATGACTGGTAAACAAATGTGGTCCTACTTCCTGTTAGGCTCATTTTCTCTGCACTATCAGGTGTTGGTTAAGTGGTGTGAATTCTCCTTGTGGCAGACTTTCACTGTAGGAAAGTGGACAGCTGTTTCTTTATTCTCCAGGAAGTAAGGAATTAAACTGGGGGTGGAATTGACAGTCCTTTTATTTCTCTCCTCAGTTTTGAACCTTAGGAACTTAAAATTATCTTAAAGGTTAAATAAGACAATACACACAAATGTCTAGAATAGATCTGACTGCTACATTTCCTTAATTTGATTATTTCTCCTTGACCCTTTTCAATGATCCATTCACAGTTCAAACTAGTAATCAGGAAGTCACTTCATGGAACCACACAATGCTGTAACCCATAGGAGCACAAAACAGAATGATCGTTCTAAAATAGACCTTTTCTTCTTTCTCATGTATGGGAAATGCTGCACTCTTTGGCTAAGAAGACAGCTAGAAGCTGTGCGAGATATCCATTCAGAATCATTTACCATTGTTTAGCACCTTTTGATTTTTCAAAGCAAGTTCCTAATTTGACATGTTAATTCATCCCTAAAGAATGGAGAGGAAAGGCTATTTATTTTCTCCTTTGAAAGATGAAAAATTAACCCTTAGAATGAGAAAAATAAAGTGTTGTTGTCAACAGGTGACTGGATCCTCCACTTTCCTAAAACAAGCAAAACATGGAACTGAGGAACGGTTTTCACCTAGATTTTTTATTTCTGATAGTTTTTCAAATGTCCATTTACTTGCTTTCTTTTAGACCTTTTTATGTCAATGAAATATTATGAGGAAGCCTAACCTAAAAATCAAACTGAATAAGCACTTGTGGTTGAGATACAATGCGGACAGAATGATGTATACTAAAACTCTCTTTTTCATTCCCTAAAATGGACTCTGCATCTGAGAATAAGCAGCATGCATTTTTTTTAAAAAAAATACCTCATTTTCTTTCAAGCAACAAAATTGGCTAAAATACTGCGAAAGGCATTTAAAGAGGTGACCATGGACAAACTTCTTGGGCACCTTTCCTTATATGAGCTTCCTCCCTTTGAAGTCTGTCTTTGGGATGATAAAGCATATTACCTATAGACTGCACTGCATTGTTAAAGATGCCTCATTTTTCATATTACCTTGGATAGACTTAAATGTGATCTGCTGTCTTATTGCTAAATGTATGAAATGCGCACTGTAGGAAGAGCCATGTCTCTCTCAGTTACAACTATAGAATGAATGAATATTTGAAGTCTCTTTCAAGACCAGAATTGCCTTTTAACTGCTTTTGCTCTAAAATAGTATTAATTTTGAATTATTTTTTGAACTCCTATTACTGTCCAGTTTCCTGACTGTACCTACCTTCTAATCTCCTAAATCACAAACTAATCCTATAAATGGAGTACATTTCTTAAAATGAGTTTTAGTTCTTAAGTGGTTAAGTTGCATCTCTGGGATCTAACAGAACAATATCAGTCATCTTATGTCAAGAAAAAATAATGTCTAATCTTTGACAGAAATGAATTACTTCATATGGGACAGCTACATTTGGTCTGATACTTGTTGTCAGCTTTCACTGGGAGACGAGGAACTAAGAAATAGATTTCATCAAATTCTGAGATGGGAGGAAATGAAATCTTAGAAGAGAAAACAAGTTATGCCTCTGAAATGAATTGTGCGAGCAGGAAGATATATCAGGTGAAAAGTGAATGTTAAAATCATTTGCCAACAGATGACATAAAATATTTTGGACAGATATTTAAGGACAGAAAGTCCTGATATTGCCAGTTTATAAAATATTCATGTATTCTAGAAAACTAAATGATCTCTAGATTTGGGAATTGCTTGTAAACACTCTCTGGTTTCAGCAGTATTTTTTTTTCTTTATACTTCAATTTCCTTCCAGGAGTTGTGTTTTTCTACTGTGTGGACAAAAAAAAAAAAAAAGAAAGAAAGAAAGGTTGTAGCAAAAATGTTAATCCTTCAGCTTGACTGTATCTAAAGGAACTTCTCAACACCTGCTCACCTGCATCACTTCAGATTTAAATAAAGCAACCCCATGTACTGTCTCACATCAATAAAGAATGAAACGTCATATTTATCAAAGAAGGGGACAAGGACAGATAGCTTAGGGATTAGAGGCAGAAGATGGAACCTCTCAATGCTAAATCACTTTTTGCCATCTATTTGTGGTAGGTTGACTGTGACAGAAATCATTACTATCTAAGGACTGTTCTGTTCTCTCCTAGGTGTCAAAGACATGGCAGTCTTCATCTTGTTCTTCTTAGACAGATGTCCACATCACACAGAATCCATCCAACTAGTAGCCAGTGAATTTATTCCCCTAGGGCAAAGTGAAGCTTTCTTGGTGAATTTATCCCCTGAGGGCAAAGTGAAGCTTTCTTACTTTTTCCAAGGAGAAGGTGGAGGTTGGAGGCATGCTGTGTTAGGTGCTGTCTGTAGGCTTATACTTCTGATACTTTCTTTAGCCCTGGAAACATCATTCAGATCATAAAGTATATATTGCTATTCTCAGTTCGTTTAAATACCTGACTCACTAAAGGCAAAAAAAAAATACCCTAAAAATGTAGTTTGCAAAATTTAAATTGATGGACTCTAAGAAGGATTCCTTATGCACAAAAAGAATTACTTTGGAGAAAAGGTACATTCTTTCCATGCTTACACCTGTGGTTTTAAACTCTCGGAAGAAAACATACACTTTGAAAACATAATTATTGATGCATATGTATTAGTCAGCTTTCCAGTTGCTGGGACAAAATTCCTGGCATATACAACTAAAAAGAAGAAATGATTCAGTGGGCTCATAGTTTCAGAAGTTTCTCTCCATGGCCAGCTGGTTCCAAAATAGGACGATCCTGACTAAGTAATGTGGTAGAGTAACACTGCTCTCTTCATGCTGACCAGGGAGCAAAGTACAGGAGAAGGGAGCTGGAGAGGAATAGAAAAAACATTCAAAGACCCCTAGTGACACATGTCATGCACCCGCATTCTACCTCCTAATAGCACAGTTGACCATAGACAGGATATTTATGAATCTGCTGATGAGTCCAGTGCCCCATGGTCAAATCACCTCTGTAGAAGTATTTTAATTCAGTCAGGTTGAATATTAAGATTGACTGGTCGAGTATATAAGCAGAAAAGTCCATGAATTATAAAATTTCACAAAGTGAATATACCCATAGAAAGAGTGTCTTCTTAACAAATAGGCAGTTATCAGCCTGCCTGGAAGGCTTCGTTTGTGCCCTCTCCTCTCAGTACTTACCTTCTTCTTATCCAATGTCTTTGTTCTAATACTGTTGTTTCTTTCAGGTTTACTGATATAATTTAGTTCATGAATCATGGATGAATTTTTCTGAGTTTAGGGGGAAAACCATTTTTGATTGCAGCCACCAAAATAAAGATAAAGGATATGCACATTTGAAAATGAGATTTATAACCTTGAGACTTGGACCACCTCTGGCCAAAGTTTATTAAGGGTTACACATTTATTTTCAATCATCTCTCTTTGTGTTTGTCTGTAGATGGAGGTACCAAAAGGGAAGAAAATTAAATGCAAGGCCCAGACCATGAGGAATAAGTTACACAGAGAAATGATTGAGAAATAGAAATAGCACTGCTTCAGTGATAGTATTTTATTTCTACTTCTTAATTACATTATAAATTTGGACAGAGTGTTTAAATCTTTTGGGTTTCAAATAAAGTGGATACACTAATAACAACTTACTAAATGCATTTCTTAATAAGAAACTCTAGGTAGATAGAATGAAAAACACTTTTTCCCATAGTGCATTCTCTTATCACTAACTCTACCACAAAATTGGAAGATTGGCCTCTTTTTATCTTTACATAAATGGGAGTCAACTTCAGGTGATACTAGTTTTGAGCTGGGGGAAGACATGATGTGGGAATGAATCTCCCTGTATGTCAAGGTCATAGTCAAAATGTCCTTTACAGACTATCTCAAGGCACAAGGCAACTCCAACTTTATTGGTTCTTAGCAAATATCTTTGAAAGGGAGAGACCAGACTTAATCTTTCACATTACACAGATAAGAAATGAAATCACTGAGCGCTTCAGTGTTTTATGAAGGAGCTAGTAAAAGAGGAGGAAAAAGCAAAAAGAAAACTCCCTCTCATGTATTCTTATTTTATTTTTTATTTTTTATTTTTATTTTTATTTTTTTGATGGAGGTACCAGAAATTGAATTCAGGACTTGTGCTTGACAGGCAAGTGCTTATGCCACTGAACTAGATCCCCAACACCATCCTGTCTTCTCTTCAGGCCTTTTTTTGGGGAAACTCTCCTCTTGTTCCTATACCCACACACCGACTTGTGTTAGTTTCTGGAATAAACACTGCAGAAATCATATTCTCTTAAGGAGCAAAGTGAACAAGACGAGAGGGCCATTTCTTCTGAAGTCCTTGACCACTAACGTTCAGTTTTCCCGATACTAAGTGCATGGGCAAACTGCTTAATGGCAGAAATGTCACTGGCAGAACTTTAAAGAGGTTAATCAATACTAAGCCTCAATAAAAATTTTGCCATCATGTTTCCAAACATTGGAGTCCTCACGGAGACTTTTACATATTCACTGAAAGGCTTGCAGAGCATAGAGGTCGGGCTCTTTAAATTGTTCAAGTGTTGCCAACCATCACCAGGTCCCTGTAGATTATAAACAAGGAACAGAGCCACTGTCCTCCTGTTTGATACTTGTTTTCCCAGAAGAGGGCTGGACTGCTGGCTAAAATGTCAGAGTAAAACAAGACTTGTCTATTTTTAGCTTCAGCTCATACAGTTTCTCTCCTTTTTAATCATACATCAAGATTTTGAAGCAACCACCTTATCCAAGGCTCCAAGTTAAGGAGAAATGAAGTCAATAAATATAGGAGATGCTTTAATGCAAATGATTGCAATGTAAACTAGCACATTGACATTTTTATATAAACATGTGATTCTATTGCTCTTTGGGGGTTCATTTTGATTATTTTAACCAGTTTCTGACCAGATCCTTGAGCAGAAAAAAGTGAACACAATGCTAAGGGCTGCATGAGGAATTAAAATAATAATGAAATGATGTCAGTTCTCCACCCAGGATCTTCATTTTTGTTACCTTCCCTGCCTCCTTCATCCCATCACAGAACTCCAGAAAATGCACGATCAATTTCTAGCTTCATAGAAGAATATTTTGGAGGGTATTTGATAAAATTTGGAATCATTTTAATTGTACTAGGT
Organism: Dasyprocta punctata; assembly: GCA_004363535.1. Taxonomy (NCBI): domain Eukaryota; kingdom Metazoa; phylum Chordata; class Mammalia; order Rodentia; family Dasyproctidae; genus Dasyprocta; species Dasyprocta punctata. The sequence continues at coordinate 19,399 of RJWM01023782.1, read as the reverse complement.
AGGATCACCTAAAATGTGGAGTAAGGGGGTGAAAAAAAGCTTGGATAATTAGATCATAGTGATATCTCCTGAATGGGTGGAAGATACTTTTTTGGAAACTGAAGTACAGATTAGAGTTTAAACTACAGTGTTAGAAAGAGTGGTTATTCATTCATTCATTCACTCATTGTACAAATGTGTATTTATGCCTATATATCAGGCAGCATTAACTCCTATGTGGATAAAGGATAAGTACGGTGATTTCAGCTCAAAGAAAGTGATTGTAGAAGTTGTGTTAATCAACATTCAGCAGAAATTGAAATAATGGAAGAGAGTGTAGAGCACAGATGTTTCAGGCAAAGGAAATAGAAACTGAGGTGGGAGTAACCTGGGCATATTTCAGCTAGAATATAGAGTACAGGACTTGATGAGGACAGTGGTAAAACAGGTTGTCTCAGACATTCAGAGGTAGATCATACAGTATCCTAGAGGTCATAACACATGTGTTGGGCTGAATGCTGTATAAAATAGAGGCTTTTACGTTGCTTTAGAATTTTGAACAAGGAAAATTTTGTTTATACTTTGCCTTTAAATGATCACTGGCATCCCTATCAGACTAGATTGTTGGGTTGCCAGGTGAGAAGAAAAACTACTTTGGAAATATACTTACTTGTTTGGGTACTCACTGTTTCTGGTGTCAAGTAAGCCATAGCAATGAGAGTCGTTGCATGAAGCTGGATTCTCAATAAATTTTGGAAGAAGATCAGACAGGTTTGGTTTGAATAAGTGATGTGAGAATGAAGAATCAAAGATATTAGCAAAGATTTTGGTGCCAGAAGTGACTGGGAGGTAAATGAATGCAATTTGAGACCATTCTCATAAATGAAATAAATCAGACTCACATGTGTAACCTGAAAGAGTAACTAAGATCCAAAATGTACATTAACTATTGTGAAAATGAAAATGGAAGAAACTGCTTAAAAGGAAAGAACTGGGATGGAGGAAAGAAGAAATGAAAGAAGGGAAAAGATTATATATACACACAAGATAGATAATTATACTACTAATCTCTGTTACTTCATCAAAGAGAACAATTTGTGTTTTCATTCTTTGATCATTTTTTCATGCTTATATCTTATAATCTGAGCAACTACTTTGCAAAATAATACACAATATATCAACCATTGATAATCTACTATTATTTCCTTTTGAATTCTGTAGTCTTTTTCATTAATGAAAAGAATAAGAGTTACCATTCACCCAATAAGAAAAGGCTGCAAGAGAAATAGATTTGGAAGGCATTAGAGGAGACATGTTCAGGTAAAATAAGATTTTAAATTGAGACTCTTTGAATGTGACAACTTATTTAATGTCTCAGTGGAGATGTCAAATCAGTGACTAGATGAATTATTATCCAAAAATGACTCAAGACTACTTTTACAAATAAATGAATCATTGCCTCATTCAATGGGTTAAAGCCTGGGTCTGAGTGAGTTCACCTGATAAGTGGGCAGGATATGGTAGATGGAATGAATAAAATTATTTATTAATAAATTCATAAATAATCGGTTATCTCTAAGATCCTTTTAAACCACTTGATTACTTGAAATCTAAGCAAAATCAGTCATTACAGTCTATAAGAGATATACTTATTTGCAATATATTAGAACCTTTAAAATCATTTTCTGTGGTTCATCAAACTTCATGAAATGACGTACAGCAACATTATCTGGACTTCACAGGAGGGCTGGTTAGACAATTTTTGATTTATTCCTGTGTACACAAATAATACATCATCATCTACTCATTACTTTTAACCCCCCTTCAACTGTGTGATATTCTTTCATCCATTCTTGTAAGATTGTTTATTAGACAGCATACTGCATTTCTACTGAAATAGTGACTGAATAATTTGTGGGAATATTTTCCAGAGTCGGTAAGTCAAAGTACAAAAAAAAGAGTTTCCTTTTACAAGAAATTGAATAGAATAATCTATTGTTTTTCAAAGTACATTTCAAATCACATTAAATTTCAGAATTTAAATCCAGAAATGTTTAAGTTAAATGGATTTCTATACCATAGATCTTCCTGGTGTCATTAGTAAGCTAATGGGCTTTGTAACTGAAGAAAAAGAGAGTCACATATAATTTTTCTCATCCTTAACTAATATCTGAATCATCTTTATGCATAGAATATAGCAAGTTTACCAACCTGAGAAGCTTATTCTATGGTCTAGATTCATATTACATGTTTAGTACTCTTCTATTCTGGATAATGAAAGGAGCTAATTCCTTCACAAGCATTTCTAATGGATAAAGACTATACTTTATACAAATCATCGCCTTTATTCTTGTAACATATGAATAATACCAACATTATTCCTTTCATGGGCATTCAGAAACAAAAGGAAGGATAGTAATACACTTCTTCCAAGACCCCTGAGGTCAGAGATGGGATTGCTACAATCAAATCCTAGATCTTTTCATATCAAAGCCAGGTCTTCATATCAGCATTTCTGAAAGTGTGTTCCCCAAATCAGACATGTCAGTATTACTGAGAACATAACAGAGGTACAAATTTGATCCTGTGCATCAGCAAGTCTGGAGGTAGATCCCAGAATTTTGAACTTTAGCAGACCTCTCAGGTAATTCTAATAACACACTACAGGATGAAACCACTGACTTAAATCCTTGTAGTAAACTGGTACAATACCTATAACTGGTAAAGAAATTAAAGAACTGATAGAATAAATCGAAGAAGAACTGGTAGAAGAAATCAAAGAAAAGCAAATATAGTAATCAAATATTTGTTCTTAGTTAGTTTATTTCAAATCAGAAATTTGTATAGGGTCTTTAAAAAGCAAGATGATTCTCCAAACCCTGAATATTCTGAAGTTTTACTAGGTACAAAATCTTACAAAAGTTCTAAAGGTGGTTTTGGTTTTTTACCAGAATTGAGAGCAGTGCAAAAATCAAAAGAAAACACACATTTTTTTAATCTATAACAATCATTCCAAAATTTTAATGTTAACATTGTTAAGAGGCAAACTCAAAAAAGAAAGAAAGAAAGAAAGAAAGAAGAAAAAGAAAAGAAAAAGCAGATTCTAGTTCAGATCTTTATGTTTGTCAAATTTCCTTTTTGTCCAAAACATAGATGTTGAATAGCAAGGATTTAATTTTCTCTTTCAATATGTCTATATCTCTAGTAATTTGCATGCAATAGCTCTAAAACTAAAAGCTTGAAGTTAGTTAGGAGTTACTTAGTTAGTTAGTTCTCCATCCTGGAGAAATTCTGAATGTTCCAGGCACAGGTGTCAGATGATTCTTGACCTTGTGATGTTACCTTACTCAGCCTGCAATGTGTTTAGAAAATGGATCTGGGACATTCAGCAATGAACTAGGTAAATCCAAACTGGAGATAAACTGGTCAACCTTCAGAAAGAGGTACTTCCACTTCATATGAAGAGATCCCATTCTAAAGCAGAAATGACGACTGGTAGTGCTATACCTGTATGTGAGGAGTCAGGCTGGGGGAGTTAGTGGGACTTTGCAGAAGCAGGTTGCAGAGATCACTAATCCCTGATGATCCTACACCAGTGTAAGACTCATAGCAGCCTGGAGAGCCACAATTTGAACTGAAGTCCCCAGGTCCTAGAACTCTCATTCTCAACCACTATCATAGGCAAATCTTTCCCCTAACGCCCTAAAGCAAGTTTTCCCCAACAGGTTATGAATGTGGCCTCGGCATATTATTATTTAAATTTTTACTTCTGTTAGTTTTCCCTTTCCATGCAAATCTTTAAGCAAATGCTACATGGGATATTTGTGTATACCTTTAAAAATATTTGTTATGTCTATACACACATATATAATGCTTTTGGGGTCTGTGATCCAAAAGCTGTGGCGACTACTACTTATGGAGCTCACGTACATGTTTATAATTAAAATATAAGAACTCCTTACTTCTTAGTCCATGCTGTGCTAATAAATATGCCTATTTTTGAAAAACAAAATATATACTTGGGCACTTTTAAAGTCAAGAACATTTTTGGTCACAATCCATCCTATTCCTTAGTATAAGTCTCTTTGGTAGCCCCTTTCACTGGATTTGCCTAAGTTCTACAAGTCAATCTAGTTACAAGCTTATAAATGAATATGTGTTACTATCAAGCTTAAAGCATAGGAAATAAAATTAGTGCAAAGGAATCCTAGACTATTTCAAGACATTTTGTAAATTTTTTTAATATTCTGAAATCTCATCTCCCTAAGCTTTTAAGACTTTCCTAAGAACTTTAGTAATATAGAATGAGTTTCAAATCCTATTCAGAAAAGTAAGATTTGAAATGAATCCAAGAGATGACAAAACTCATACATATATCTATGTATGTATTTCTTCTACCTGAACATATCTATTATAGTATTAGTTTTATAATATTAGCCTGTACTGTATTTGTTTTTCTTTTCTTGTTGGAATTACATAATTTGGTATGTGAGAAATATCTCAAATTATTCTTCATAGGCTGTATTCTATCTGTCCCTCTAGTCATGTACTCCTAATACATCAAGACATTATTTGATCCACTCATAAAATTATGCAGTTAAATTTAAATAAGCTAAAATATTAATTGAGAGTATCCTAACATGTCCTTCAAATTAAGGAAATACAAAGATAATAAATTACGTTATTTGATATGACCATTTTTAAGTTCTTTCAATCATCAATTAACCAAATAGCAAGAAAATTTTAACAGAATAATTTTTATTATCATTTAAAATGAATTTCTACAAAGTTAAGTTCTTTCCATTTAACAACAGCAAACACCAGCAACAGTACCTTGGTGCTTAAAGGTTATAAACTTAATGTGTGGCATGGATTTTCTTGCATACTCTTCATAGCAGAGCACTGTTGCAATGAGTCTGACTTCCATGCCACCCACACCATGATTTTCCTTCCACCTTGAAGCAATATACTAATCTCCTTGTAGGCTCTTCCTTCTTCTACTGAAACTTTTCATTCTGGAATTGTTGTAACTTTGCCCCATATAGTGAATTGAATAGTGTCTGACCTAAGATGGCATTTACAAATCCAAACTTCAGTACCTGTGAACCTGACCTTATTTAGAAATAAGGTCTTTTCAGATGTCATTAGGAGCTGTAGATTGAGATCATCCTGAATGTCAGGCAGGTCCTCCATGTAATCAGTGCTTATAAGATGGAGACAAGAAACACTTGAGACATAACCTGAAGTCAGCCATGTGAAGACAAAGGCAGAGACTCAAGGAAGCTGTGCAGGCATAAGCTACTGCATCACAGGATCTACCAGAAGTTTAGAGGCAAAAAGGTTTCTCTCTAGGTCTTTAGAGGGAGCTGAGCACTACTGACACCTTGATTTCTAGGTTGTAGTTTCCAGAACCATGAGCAAATAAAAATCTCTCTTTTTTTTTAAACAGTCAGTGTGTGGCAATTTGTTACCAGATCCCAGGAGACTAATATAGCCCATGCCTCTTGTTTTCTCTCCCTTCCTTTTCCAGCTTCTCTGAACTTTTATACCAACGAGATGCTGAGCAATCGAAAGTTCTGCTCGTGCCACAGAACTGCCTGTGTGTGTAAAGTGTCTGCCTGCTATGTAATTCTACAGTGTTTGGTCATTTCCCACTCAAAATTAATATGTATCCAAAAAAGAATAACAATGCCCTGAAAGAAAATATCCCTTAGTATTATTTATGTCAGTATGGGTTACTAGTGTTTCCCGAAGGTTTCTACAGAAAACTGCCATCATTCTTCATTTTCTTCTGTCATTGCAATGGTCTCTCCCCATGTCCCATGTATAATCTATCAACATTTCTATGATTGATAACTTAAAAGTATTTCTCGAATACATCAATCTCTACTTATCTCTGCTACTATTTATAGATGTCCTGTTTTTAGACTCCCTCTCTTCCTGATTGGGTTTCTGCTTTCCTGTACCCGTAGAAGCTCTGTTATTTTCAATTATGAAAAGATAATTTAGATGATATGAAATAGGTCATACTATTTTCTTGCTTAGTCTTTTCTTACACTTACTATAAAACTCTTTACCATGACCTATGAGGTCTCATATGGCCAGAGCCTTTCTTACTGTACCACCGTATCCTGATAGGATTCCTCTTCACTGGGCTGCTTTCTCCATAGCATGTATCACAGTGTGCATTCCGTACTGACATTTATTTATTATTATTTTCTGCCCATAAAATGTAATCTTGTAAAAGGCAGCCTTATTAACTGTATAGACAACTCTGATAAATGCCTGGAATCTAAAATACTGTCTAGTGTCCCACAATAATCATGAAAATACAAAATAATGGAAAAGTATCTCTGTAGGATATCTGTCAAATTCCCTAAAAGGCTGTTCATGGATGAAAAAAAGGAGTTGGGGTGCATTACGTGTATGAACTGATGCTACGCAAGGGATGTAAACGCTATGCACTGCAAACGCAGACCAATGGAAAAGGAAAAGGATCAACGGATGGGTGGAGGAGAAGGAAGGGAAAGGGGATGAGAAAAGGAATTAACACTTGGTGTGTACATGTACCAACTCTCCTCAAGGAACAGGGACAGTATGTTCTGCACACATGTACTAATAAACTAAAATTTAAAAAAAAAAAAAAACCCAAAAGGGCTGTTTAATTTCAAAACTGCAAAAGATAATATAATCTCTTACCAGTGCCCTAAATTCATGTATGTACAGTTTTATTTATATTTGATATTTTTTGAATCCTTCCTTTATTTTAGGTACTGTGCTAGAGTCTTCATTTTTTTTGCAATCAGATTTTAATCCTTATAACAATTAAATAAGATAATTTCTCCAATAACTGCCTTCTACAAATGAGAGGTATCCAGAGAATGAAGGGAGAGGAGGTGACTTGTTCCAGTGCGCTATTAGAAAGTCAGGTGTGTCTGTGGCAATGGAATACACCTTATTCATGGTTGTGTCATCTCACAAGAAATGACTCTAAGGTTTCCAGGTACTGTTCAATGCTCTCACTTTAATCAGGAATTTTCCTAACATCCAAAGACAATTGCTATGCACGGTGGTGCACTCCTATAACTCCCACCTACTATGCTTGATGAGGCGGGAAGATGACTGAGCCCAGCAGTACAGGGCTGCCTGCATGGCATAGTGAGACCTCATCTCAGAAAACAAAGACACAAGATAGAGGACAAATATAAATGATATTCTAATATTTAATATAGCATGCCCCTAAGAAGTCTTTGTGTAGAAGTCCAGTTCCTTTATCTCCTGAAACTGTCTTTTTAAATGAAATTATTAATTATAAAATTTGTTTTCTTAGTTACATTGTAAGTGTAAGAGTATTCATAGATTGTATGTAAGTTTCTTCAAATGGATAAAAATGAAGCATACTTGTTTCAATATCTTTTTAGCCAACAATAAACTGTATATATGGCAATGGTTGCATAATGTTATAATGAAATAGAAAAAAAACTTTACTCAGTGAAATCATAGCCATGGGAACATCATGCAACAAAGTATTAGCCACATATTTGTGGCAATGCTGTTTTGCACACACCCACTGTCCTATAGATGTTTTCTGTAGCAATGATGCACTGTACCTAATACTAGAAAATGTTTACCAGTGCTTGTGTTATTGCTTTATTTATTTGTTATACTATGTAATCATTATTTTAGATTACAGTACTTCTTTTTTGAGTAAGTTTATAACAATATACCATGTTACAGCAACCTCATCCAGCTCATGTTTATCACATTTTTTAATTACATCAAGATGACACATTGAGTGATTGGCCTAAACCATCTAGGTTCAGCTCAGTGCAGTCTACCATGTTTACACAATGACCACATTCCCTTTCAATATACTCCCTTTACTCAAGATATGGTCCTATTTTTAAATGATTCTTAACTGCACTCCAAGCCTTCGTGATCAAAGAAAAGGGGCAAAATTTGACTTTTTGTCAGATTCTATACTTGCCATAAGCCTCTGGTTTATTTCTGTAGATGTAGTTGCTCCAGCTCATGTGTGATGTGTAGTTTTATATGTTAATTTATCCTGTTTTTCTTAGGTGTCTGGTCAAGTATTGATCCAGATTTTGCTGTGCAGGTATTTTTAAAATATGACTAACATTTAAATTGGTAGAGTTTGAATAAAGCACATTATATTCTGTAACTGAAGTGGGCCTCACTTAATCAGTCAAAAGAAAAGGCCAGGGTCACCAAGGAAGAAGGAATCTGCTTCCAGGATGCTTTGGGATTCAAGACTAGGGTGTCAATTTTTCTCTGAGTGTCTCATCTCCTAATTTCTTACTCTCCAACTCTCCACGAGGATGTGAACACAATTCTTAACATAAATCCTTCCTTTATGTATCTGCACAATTTGTTGATTCTGCTTCTTTGGAGGACTTCAACATACCTTGGAACGTCTGTATGAAAGAAAAGCTGCTAACAGCTTTACTTCTCTTTTGATATCACTTATTAAAGCAATTGAAAAGGAACAGAGAGTTTTCCAAGAAGGGGAAATAAAATCTACCTCTTGATAGAGAGAGTCAGGATTCTAGAAGAGGCAGGCAACTCTCAAATGGATAGCATCACAAGGTCATTTCTGCAAAATACAACCTGACGTATACCACATGTTCTGATTTGTGATTTTTGTTCCGAGTGACATTGCCAACGTAGGTTTCGAGATGATTTTTCCCCTATTTTCAACTGGAATGCTTTGCTTTTCTTGTCTTCAAGGAAAATTCCACATCCTCTTCAAAGGTTTTATTTATCAATACTTGTCCTCTTTGATGTCACTCATCACTTATAATTAGTGTCATTTGGCATTTAAATATGATCTTATACATTGTATTGTGGAGGTAAAGGTCATACTAGTGAAAAGCTTGGTTCTGGATTTAGACAAGTTTAAACATGCTGTATATGTTTATGTGTGCTGTGTGTTTGCTACATATGAGTGGGGAAGTTGGAAAATTACATAATTTTTCTGCTTCTAACTCTACTGGCCTATAAAATGAGGATGATAATAGTACCCCTCTCATGATATTTTATCTCATGATAAAAGGTAAAGGACACAATATTGAAAATTCTCATGAGGATACTTAATATTTGTGTATCACTTTCCATATGTGAGGCATGATTTCAGTCACATATCAGCAAATGTCATTATTTCCATTATGCAAATAAGAAACTTGAAAGTTATGTTGCTACTGTGACAATCTCAAGGCCTACAATCTCTTAATAGAAAAGCTAAGCCATGGTACCATGGCATCATATTTGCCTCTTTATATTCTCACTACTCTGCCTAGTATTTTAATCTTACTTACTATAAGTGGACATGTTTTTCTAAATTAATGGATACTCATTTAAGCAGTGTCAAAAGGATTCCATTCAAATTTTGTTACAAATTGCAATTCAGATAAATCAATGTACACGAAAGAGTATGACTTTCTATGCATCTCAGATTACAATGGAAGATTTAGATCTTGTCAAGTCTTGTTAACCTCAATGGCTGAAAAAAACAGTGAAATGAAACTAACTAGTAGTGCAAACAAGTTATAGTGTACCTTGAGGATCTTTAGTAATGAACATCATTGATTCTTCATTTGTCAGTTACTAGCACATGATATCCTAGGATTACTGTTGGTTTGTATACTTACATACCAAACTTTCTGTATATTTTCTAATGTAATACTTGTACTGCAGACAGATATATACATGCTCTGATTGTTAGGCTAACATTAAATGAAATGGTGTAATATATGATAAAAATAAAATATTTTAAGTACATTATACTGACATATTTTTATACCATTCTTTCAAATTATACTTGCTTTATTATATCAGGTCTTAAAACTTTGAAAGAAGAATGTAGGTATCAATATCACAATATATTAGATAGACTATTGATTCTAAATGGTGCTATGATGTACAATTTTACCAACATACCTGAATTTTGTGGGTGCTATGTGTGATGAATATGTAAAATATGCATGTTATGGTGATTGTTTCTAAGGAAACTCAAGGTTCTAAATCATTAAATTATAGATAAATAACATTAGATTGCAGCCTAAAGCAAATTTAAATGTTTCTTTGTCTGCTATAATATTTTTAAATGCATAAAATGAGCTTTTAATGCAAATGGTGGTACTTAATAAAGTAAACTCAAAAATCTGATTTGTCTTAAAAATTAATCACAGTACCTTTCAAAATCAGTATCCCATTCTTTTAGCACCAATTATCTGCAATGGAAAATTGGCTTAACTGCTGAAGAGATGACATTGCTTAACAGGTGTTTGCTAGATCTGTTTTATTAATTAATATGATCTGTTTTGTCCTTGCAATAATTTGAGTTTGAGTTCCAAGTTCAGAGAATATCGCATTCTTTCTTTTCTCATTTCATTCTAATAAAATAGATGTGTCATAACATAGGGTAATAATATTGAAGTTCATGGATATAAACTTGTTTTACACATTCAAATGTGGATATAGAAAGTGTACTAGTAGTGTATAGTTAGTTTAGAGATGTGGAATATCAAATAAAATTTCTTCTCTAATTCAGTTAAGTTAAATATTAGTTAAAAGATACCAGTATGGATGTTTTCTAATAAAATGGCAGACTAAAATCATACAAGTACTTTTACAATAAAACACGTAGATCTTAGCTGATGATGAAGATAACAGAAATTAGTATTGAATTACTGCATTTGTACAAATTAGTAGAAACTCCCATGGGTCTTCTCCATGGCATATATAAAACAAAATAATATGAATTTTAAATCAAATTAATGAGGATATGATATGGAAAATATAAGGAAAAATGCCCAAAGAAACACTGGTTTGCACATGTAAGTCTCTGTTCTGCAGCAGACAGGAATAGTTGAATCGGTGACTAGTTCATTGGCAGGCAGCAAGGTTTTATCAAGGAGTACCAAGATTACGGCACTCATTGACCTCCTAGCAGCAGGGAACATACAATATAGTTAGAGGGAAGCATCCCTTTCTTGGGTGTCCACAAAATCCCATCAAAGAAGTCCAACAAATACAAGATAACAAACTAAGATCATGAAATACACAATGCCTATAAATGGGAGTTCACAGACATAATTAAACCACAAATTTTTAATCCCATGCATTTGTGAGACAGGAAGTTCAAAATGTATTTGCAAAAAGACTTAAAAATACAAGCAGTAGAATCTCAAAACGAGAAAATAATATCATCAGAAATTTTTGTTGTCAATATGGTAGAAAATGAATGTGTACATTTTTAAGAATGAAAAATGAAATCATCGAAATAAAAGTAAACAGGGTAAACAACAGACAATACAGACCTGAAGTAAGATACAGAGAACTGATAGATCTGAGAGGACTTCCTTGAATACAGTCAGGGAGTCAAGAAGAGGAACAAATTTACAAAGATGACAATATGGAGGATAGAATAAAAGGCCTGAAAAACAAATCATCAAAGTCCTATAAATAGGAGAAAAAATGCTATATCAGAATATACAATGTCTGAGAGTCTTTGGATCTGATAAGAGATACCATTCCATTGATAAGGAGGCACAATGCTTATGACATAAGATAAATAAAATTAAATCTACAAAACAAAATAATTTTCAGGCAGCCAGAATTCACCAAAATAAGGAAAACTATTAAGAAAAAAAATAAATAAAAGAGATGCCAGCCTTTCTCCAGGTGTCGGTTCCATTTGCAGACTGCAGGGGAGGAGATTAAGAAGCCAAGCCCTCCCTGAGAGTTGGTGCCATCCGTAGGCCACTGGGGGAAGAACCAGATGCCAGCCCCTTCCAGCATGCAGGATGGGAGACAAGAAGAGTCACCTCCCCCCATAAGTGACTGGCTGATCTGAAGAAACACAGGCTGTGATGGTAGTTACTGAGGTTAAATACAATTTGATGATTGTCATGTTTAGTGTTTCACTGACTTTGCAGGCCTAAAGCCAGTAGTCTGATCATGTATTCAGAGGATAACAATGCACAGTGTAGCATCTATAGGGAGTTTCCTTCTGAGGGTGGTGGCCATTGCTAATTCCCTATTATCATGTTTTGAAGTCCTGTATCATCTTCATTGTTTTGTTTGGTTGGGCTTTATTCTGCCTTGTCTTGTTTGATTTTGTTATATCCAATGACATGGGCAGCTATTTCAAAGATAATGAGCTATATTATGTTAGCCATTTTAGATTTACTAATAGTTATTGTTCTGAAGTCCTTTATTGTATTCCTTGTTTTGTTTTTATTAGTTCTATTCTGTTCTGTTTTGTTTGATTTTTACTATGTCTGAAGTCGTGGGCAGCGATTTTGAAGGCAGCAAGAGGCATTATGGTAACCATTGTTGATTTCCTGTTGTCTTTTAGAAGTCCTGTATCATTTGCATTGTTTCGTTTTGATTGGCATTGTTCTGTTTTGTTTTGCTTGGTTTTGTTCTCTTTAAAATAAAAAAAATACAAAAAATGATATTCAAACATTTAGTATGGAAACAGTTCAATACATTTAAAGTGCTGAAGGACTAGGATTCATGAAATATACAAGGATTTTCCACAGTTGTGTTTCAAGAACAAAGATCCAATACAGATATTTTAAGATAAAATGAAAATTTTTAACAACATAACACAGTAATCACTAAAGTTTAAACTTTAGAAAAATGAGAATAACTTCAGAATAAAAACTTGAAATGTAAAAATGAAGTTTGATCAAAAAGTGGAAATGTTTATGAATAAATTTGTAAAAGAAAAAACTTTCTTTATCAAATGATAGGTGATCTCCCCATTAGTAACATTAAACCTCTGAAGAATGTGTAAGCCATAAAATTGTACTAAGAAATAATCTAGTCTCAGATACTTTTTTGTTTTAATAATTAAGGGCTAAGATGTGAAATTTATTAAATTACTAAGACAATCAAAATAGAATATATCACTAGAAAATCACTAAAGTTGATTAAGAATACAAACATATAATGAATCAGTTCTCAAAAGCAGTGGTAGAGACAGAGAAAAAATTTTTTGTAAGGAGAGGGTGGCAGAGACAGAGATGGAGACAGAGACAAAGAAAGAGAGAGACAGATAAAATACAGAAGAGGTAAAATACAACAAAATACATTAGTATCTAAAATAAATGTGATGGACTAAACACACCAGTAGGAAGATAGAGATTAAGAGTAGGCAACAAGAAAATTCAGCTATATGTTGCTTGTCAAATACATAATAACCCACATAAAGTCAAGAAAGCTTAAGATAAAGCAGGAATTTTGTTTTTAATCATATAACGTGTCAGGTCTCATGATCATCATTATGGCAAATGTTTATATAGTTTCCACTTTGTGCCAAGACTAATGTTCAGCAGTTTGCATGGGCAACCTCATTTCCCACTCAACAGTTCATATGAGTTATTTTTAGCAAAGAGTTTAAATAAAGTGTCCAATCTCATACACACATTAAATAGAACCAGAACACAATCCTAAGAATTATTCCTAATTAGGATTGGAGAAGATTATTATGTATACAAAATGGTTATCATTTATGATGAAAATAAAGAAACTAAGCATCTAATTAAAGCTTTAAATATAATTAGCAATAAGTGATATAATTACTGGACAAAAGTTTCACAATTTGTTTGGACACTTCAAAATACTTCTTCCACATACTAATAACCAGCAAATACAAGTAAACAAAGAAAAGCTTCCAAATAACTCATAGTTTAAACACAGAAAAAAAAAGAAAACTTACATATTCTTGTAACTGAATAATAAAAGCAATCACTTTACAAATATAAAAGACCCAAACATTTGAAGATTTATAGACTTCAAGGCATTATTTTAGACAGAGGAGAAAAAAAAACTTACTAAATACGAAAAAGATTTTAAACAGAATAGCTTGCAAGAAAGAATAATGATAAGAATTAAATGAATGAAAGAAAAATAAAGTGATAATAGAGGTAGCTATCAAACCAACATCAAACATTAAAAGTCCACAAAATAATATAAGCCACTGGAATGAATATTTGAGAAATAAGTATTTTTACACATAACCAGAGGAAGCAAAGATTTAAAAGATTAAAAGATGAGTAACTTTATGTTACTATATTTGAATACTTTAATAAAATAAACTTTTGGCATGCCTTAACAAAACTGTACCAAGTAAAAACAGCCTTTATGCATGCATACAAACATATGCATATAAGTATAAAACAATATCATATGCTAAATCATCAGAATCATATATTCATTGACAAGTTTTCTAGACTTCAAAGAACAGATAATTTAATTTAATACAAACTCTAATATTGATGCCAAAAAACAGGTCGGGAGTGGAAAGAAGGAAGGATGGAGGGAAGGAAGAAAGGAAGAAAGGAAAAGATGTATGAAGGGAGGAAAGGAAGAAAGTCAGAAGAAAAAGAAAATTGGCAGGGTCAGGTGTTGGTGGTGCATGCCGGTAATCCTTGCAGTCTAGAGGCTGAGGTCAAAGGATTGCTGCAAGTTCAAGGTTAGCCTGGGTTAATAGCTAGATGCTGTCTCAAAAAAACAAACATAAGAAAAAGAAGAAAAAAGAACAATTTTACCTAAAGAAAGGTAAAATAGAAATGAAGTTCTTCATAACATGTTATCAAAAAGACTGTATTTCAAGAAAGTATAAAATAAGCAACTGAGTTGATCAGCTACAGTGAAGACTGATTTACTATTATTAGAAAATCTGGAGGGATAATCATCATAATAACTGATTAAAGAAAACAAAATATATAAATTTTCAGAAACTGCATAACACTTAACTAGAAAGAGAAGGAATTTTCTTTTTGAAAATGTATCCCTATTAATGACTTTAGAGTAAACTTATTCTACTGAACTAGTGAAAGTTTGGAATAATTTTTATTAATATTAGCAATAAGACAGGTTTTCCAGATGTTATTAATGTTCTTACTATTGGTGCTTCGAAATATTTTCTTGCAATGCCCTGCCTAACAGAATAAGATAAGAAAAAGAAATAAAACTTTTAAAGATTGGAAAGGAAGAGTCATTACCTTTTCATTAGTAAATTATAACTATGCATGCAGAAGAAAACCTAGAAAAGTTAGAAATAAAGTATTAGAAATAGAAAAATGATAAAAGTGAAATATATAAAATCCTTGCATAAGTGTTTCTTGCATTCCACCAAGAAAAACATCTTCTATGGTATCTATATTAATATCCATACACTGTTATAACAAATAAACTATTAACTTGGTGACTTAAAACTTCCAAAGTATATTTTCTCATAATTTTGAAGACTAGAATCCTAAAATCAAGGTATTAGCAGGACTACACTTTCTCTGAAGGCTCTAGGGATGCTTTCTTTCCTTGATAATTTCAGTTTTTGGTGGTTTTCACTTACCTCTTGCTTTGTGGTTGCATTACTCCAATTTCTGCTTCTGAGGTCACATTGCTTTCTCCATTTTTTGTATAATATGTACCCTTTATGACTCTTACAATATTTTTATCATCACACTTAGAGAAACTTATAAAATCTAAGATGATCCTTTCAAGATTCTTCATTATGTCTTCAAAGACTCCTCCAAATCTATGAACATTTAGTTTCAGAAGATTAAAGTGTGGATATATCCTATGGGGGCCACCTTTCAACCCACTACAGTGCTCTTACCTGAAAACTTAGCCAAAAGAGTGATGTAAATTAATGATGAAAAAGAAAGAGATTATGTGCAGATTATGTCTCATCTCTTTCTTCTCTATCCTACTCATCAGACTCAAATTTCATGAACATACTGGTTGTGATAGGTGAAATACAAATGAAAAAAGGAAAGTAGGTTTCAAATATTTCTTAGTAATTGTCGCAGACCCTGCTATTGTCTTTTCAGTTGCCTTTTGTCTTTCATTTTTACTCAGAATTTCAGTTTTGTTAAGTACCACAATGGGCCCAACACCATGGATTTAATCATAACTAAAATATGCCAGCCAAAATCATTGTTGATAATCATTTACCTGAGGGCCAATCCAAGTTTTCCATGTTGTAACCAAAGAACTCTTTTTCTGCTGACAGAAAAGAAATATCCTCTTCTGTTTGATGCTTCCTTTTTGACTGATCACTGGTGTAGAGAGGGTACCATAGGATTATGGTTTATATTCTGGAGTTATGACAAAAGAAAAAATAAAAATCCAATGAGGATAGGCCAGGAGATTATGGCAGCAGTTGTGTAGTTGTCTTTTTCAGACTTTACAATGAAAAATTTAGCATATCTATGTTTAGAACAAGTATTAGCTTAGGCATTTAGTTATTTGAAGCCTAAACTCTTTCTACATGAAATTATAAGCAATGATTTTTAGATGTTTTCCCTTCCTGTGTTTTCCTTTAATATGCAACAAAATCAGCTTCAATACCTTTGTTATAAACACTTTTACACATTTAGAAAATAGAGCAAACTTCTGTTTCCGAATGTAAGAAGAGGATTTGTCAGCTATCCAGAACGTTTCTTTGTACTTCTAACTCTCCTTTGAATGATTGAAAATATAGATTGTGGTTTTTCATGGAAAAAATTAAATCCCGTAGGCATTAAAGGTTGCTTCTTTGTTTTTGTTTTTGTCTTCTTTTCTGTGCTTTCTGAGAGAAATAATACCACTGTTTGGTCCACACATGCTTTTTTGATACATGAGACAATGCTCAGAGCTGTCACATTATAATGTCTACCTGACAGATTTTCTTGGCAAATAACAATGTTGACAGAAACAATTGACACATAACATCTAAAATATAAACCTCTCCTCAGATTATTGACTTGTGACTCTGAGAAGAACAGCCTTCGATAGTCCTGACAATCACAACCTAGTTTCTTAAGAAGTACGTTTAAATTCCAGTGTGCTTCTGTGTTGCCTGTGGAGGTTTACCTGATGTTGATGGTTAGTTTGGACATAGACGATCGTGTTTCTTGCCATCCACAAAGGGTTTTTCCGGATACTGTCTGTGAATTTAGATTTTTTGATGAAGTTTATTTTAAAACTCCATAAAATATTTTGTCTTCTTGGTGTTTCCATTGACGGATTGTTCTTTATTTCCTTACACTGTTCCTGAGACTGATGAGTGTCACCCAAAGGTTATGGTGTGTTACTTAACACTGGTATTCCTGTGCAATTGTGTCTCACCTGGGAGAAAACAAACAGATTCACAGAGAAAGGGATATCACACCCATAGTATCTGCATGTTAGTGAGTACAAGACTGGTACTTCATGCCTAGCCATTGCTTATATTAACTTACACTTACTAGGACACTTATGTAGCAATTATTAACTTTCTAAACTCTCAAAATGAGGCCAGTGTCTAAAAGCCACCCACTTCATAGCATCAATACCAATATTTGATACAGATGGCTCTGTATGTTCTTATTGTTCCATTAAAAATATTGCCTGGTCTACATATTTATGCTTAAATATGAAATAAAAATGCATTTTCAATATGACATGAAATTTCTCACAATTTGCTTCCTTTAAATTCTTACATGCAATTTTAGTTTTACAGTATCTGATTGGATACTTTGTGTATTTAAATGAAGAAAATTCATCTCAAAAAAAAAAGAAATTTCTCATCCCATTTATATTTTGGAATCTTCTCCATGGAGAATATTCACAAACTAGGAAATACTGTTTAAATTCCATTATCACAAGAAAAACTGATGTTCAATACTTTCAACATGTAATATACACACATAGGCACATGCCCACATGTTTATTGAGAAGTAAACTTTGGTTGAGACTCCAATACAAGCTTTGAAATCCAAATTATATTTCTGTGGGTTTGAGATACAGTACAATATTAGATTTTAGCATAGCATTGTGAGGCCCTGGGTTCTATTGCCAGTACAACTAAAAACAGAGCATATATTGGTATATAATAGTATGTAAAATATATTTGGCTTCCAGAAAAGGTATTTGATATTCCTGAGGCTCATATTCTTCCTAACTTTTATTAGCTATTGATTTCAAATCTAACCACAAATATCTACTAGGAATCCTTCAAGTGTAAGTGCCACATTCAGAAGCAAATTTATTCAGAATTCACACCATATCAGAGAATCCAACCTTTATCTCGTCTTCCTCTAAATAAGCTCAATTTTCCTGCCTGGCTGCAAAAGAGTTCCCCAATATTTCTGGAATAACATTCTTTCAGGTATGTTTCAAGTATGTGCATTAGGACAAGAGGAGTCTTGGCTCAGTGTTCTTTCCTAATTTATGTTCTCATGCCTTTAATTTAGTCACAAGCTCACTGTCTTAACAAATTGTGTAGCTAAAATATTAACCTGGTATAAAGCCAACTACAAGAGAAGCACTTGGGGAAAAGACAAAGTCCTTTGGAGAAATACTGAAGTAGAATCATAAGACAAAAAAGTTTAACTAGAATCTGGAAAAAATATTTGGAATTATTTAGACTGAGCCTTTTGAGTGTTGGTATATCACTTAGGTATGCCCTGCATTATTTAGAAGTGCTAAGTATAATCAGTTTCACAATTGCAATATTTCAGGCAGTATATGGTTTTTAAAAATCATTTTACATCTTTTATTCTATGTTCCCAGCCCATAAATCTTTCTAGTTGTATTTAGAAATCGATTATTTTTAGATGTGTGCTCCTACAAGAAGACTTGCTTCCAGTTCCATGTCATGCATAAAGTCAGTCTTAGTGCTAAGGCATACACCTCATCTCACGACTTCTTCAGACTGCAGACTGCTCAGGCATCCTGTGGATGTGAACACCTTGCCTTTGCCCAGAAATTTATAAAGTATTTTCTACTCATTCGCATGTGCAAGATCAAAAATGGATCAAAGTGAAAAGCATACATTTGCTTTCATGTAACGTCAATAGTATCCCTCTTTTCAATTTAGTAGTTTTTCCCTTGTATAAGATCTATAAGTTGCAATTACAGTGTACTTACCCTCCTTGTGGGTGAGGAATCATATATGAAATACACAAAATGCTTGTGTCTGCTGAATCCTATTTAATGGCAGAAGTGAAATTCAGGACACTTCCAAGGGAGAAAATATGAAATAGAATTTCAGAAGCAGTGAATTAGCATAAGTAAGAGTAAGGTTAAAGATTAAAAGTCCACAGTATTTATAAAATCCTTTTAATCAGTATCCACAAGGAATTTCATCAAATACATTGCCAGGAATTCAGCTAAAGAAATAACTAACTAGGCTTCACATCATAAAATCAAAGTTGACTACAATTATATAAGAAGTTACTTCACACCTTTGCCTCTGACTCAGAAACTTAGCATCAGTCCAATTCAAAACACAGACTGCCCCATCTGTGCAGCAGTTCACATATATATATAGCATTGAGGTACATTTAGAGTGCTGGTACTAATTCCAACCTTATGCGTATATTTTCTCCCTAAAATATACTAAATAGGACAGGAAGCCTCC
>RJWM01023781.1:0-31806 GCA_004363535.1 Dasyprocta punctata | reverse complement strand
ACCATGAGGGCTCCGTGGTTCATCTGTGTTGTGCTGTGCATTGATGGTCCTTTTTCGTCTCATCAATGAATGGCATCCTGGGGCACAGAGAGCCCACGCCGTGCGCGCCCTTCTCCTGTTACTGGCATTCGGGCAGCTTCCGGGGGCGGGGGGTGATCAGTGCGGCTGCTCTGAAGCTTCACAGTCAAACCTCTTCGTGGACATACGCACTCATTTCTCTGGAGAGCATATCTACAAGTGGCTTTGCTCGGTCATAGAGCAGGTGTAGGTTTTATCTTAGAGGAAACGAGTAAACCTTTTCCAAAGTGTGGGTGCTACTTTGTGTGCTCCCCCACCCCCAGCAGTTTACAAGAATTCTAATTGTTTCACAACCTACCCAGTATTTATTGCTACGTATTTTTTAAAAAAAATTTTAATCATTCTAGTGGAACTATAGTTGTATCTCTTGGGTTTTAATTTGGATTTCCCAGGAGGCTAATGAGGTTGGACACTCTCCAGTGTGTTCATCAAAGAATTTTGTTGCTGTTGTTGTTTTGAGACAAGATCTCATCGTGTAGCCCAGGCTGGCCTCGAGCTCATGGCAATCCTCCTGCCTCAGCCTCCTGAGTGCTGGGATTACACCACCATGTTTGGCATATGGCAAGATTTTTGGGGTTAACTTGGGTTCTTTTCATTTCCATATAAATATCAGAAGCAACTCACTAGCTTCTGCATTTTCCCAAGGATGCTGGGATTGCACTCTGGACTCTGTCACCTTGAGGTCTCTTTGGGGACCTCTCCTCTGGAGGAGATCGAGTCTTAGGATTTCTTTCATTTCTTTCTATCGTTATTTTTATTACTAAGCCCTTTAGACTTTTAGACGGAATTTTAAATTTTTTTGCTTACCACTAGTGTCACGCAGTATGGAGATACACAATTATAAATTCTGCAGATCTCACACCTTACAGCCTTGCTAAATTCATTTATTAAGTTGATACAGTTGCTTTGTAGCTCCTGTAGAATTTTCTACATGAAGGAGTGTTCTCTTGTGACTAGACACATTCTATCCATCTGTGTGTCAGTTGTTGAGCCACTGTCTTGCTAATTTGCCTAGGCTGGCCTTGAGCTCCGAATCCTCCTGCTTCAGCCTCCTCCTCATGGCTGGGATTACAGGTGGGAGCCATCGTGCCCCACTTAGACACACTTAGAGACAGTTTATTGGTTTCTGGTCTCTCTCCTCCTCCTCCTTCTTCTCTTCTTCCTCCTCTTTTTCCTCTTCCTCCTCCTCCTCCTTTCTCTTTTCCCTTCTTTTGGCACTGTTGGGACTTGTGGCATGACATATGGAGACTGTGATCCATGATATTTTTCTGGCCTTATGAGGAAGTCTACTATTTCTTTCTTTCTTTTTTTTTTTTTTTTTTTTGTGTGTGTGTGGCACCGGGGATCAAACTCACAACCTCGCGCCTGCTAGACAGGAGCTTAAACCACTGAGCCAAAACTCCCAGCCCTGCTATTTCACTATTAAGTATATGTCAGTGGTGGCGTGTTTTGTATTGTTTTGTGTGAGACAGGGTCTCACCGAGTAGCCCAGGCTGGCCTCCATTTATGACAGTCCTGCTGGCTCCGCCTCTTAGCCCTGGGATTACAGGTATGCTCTGCCACACAGGACTGGTTGTGGGGTTTCATAATGTCTTTTTTCAGCTGAGAAAGGTCTCTTCTATTTCTAGTTATATATCGTGAATGAGTTGGCTTTTATTTTTAAAAATATCTTTTGAGATGATCATATGATTTTTCTCTTTTATTTTGTGAATCAATGTATTGCATTGATTGAAGTTTTAATGTTAAACCAACATTGCATTTCAGAGCTATATCTCACTTGGTGATAATGTATTATCTTTATAACATACTGTTGGATTACATTTGCTAATATTTTGTTAGGAATGTTTGCATTTATGTTCCCTTTTTGTTTATTTCTTTTTATTTTGTTTTGTTTTTGAGTGAGGGTCTCTCTACATAGTCTAAGCTAGCTTTGAACTCACTATGTAGCCCAGACTGACCTTGAACTCATAGTGATCCTCCTGCCTCAGCCTCCCAAGTGCTAGATTTTAGGCATATACCACCATACCTGGCTGCTTCTATGTTCTCCTTTTTTTTTTTTTTTTTCCTTACCAGGTATTGAACTCACAACCTCACACTTGCCAGGCAGGTGCTTACTGTGTCTCTGTTCTTGAAGGACATTGGTATGTAGTTTTCTTTTTTCTGTCAGGTTTTAGCATCAGGATTGTGCTGATCTCATGAAATAAGCTGGAAGTGTTTCTTCCATCTCTGGTTTCAGAAAGAGTTCATGTATTATTTTTCCTTCAACATTTGGTTTTCATTGCCAAATGAAAACACCTGGGTAGAAGGTTTTCTAATTTAGCTCTTTGGACACTAATTTAATTTCCTTAATAACTATAGAAAGTGGATTGGGCTGGGCGTGGTGGCACACTCCTGTAATCCCAGTGCTCAGGAGGCTGAGGCAGGAGAATCATTGCAAGTTCAAGACCAGCCTGGTCTACAAAGTGAGCACCAGGCCAGCCTGAACTGCACAGTGAGACCCTGTCTCAAAAAGAAAAAAAAAATGTAGATTGGGAAAAAAAATGTTTCAAAAAAGTAGTGGCCAGAAATCTCCCCAGTTTCTTCTGGAGAATAGAAACAGAAACAAAGAACCCACACCTGGGCACATAACACTAAAACTGCTGGGAGCCAAAGCTGGAGAGAACATCTTGAAAGTAGTCAGAGGATGGGGCTGAGGATGTGGTTCAGTGGTAGAGCTCTTGCCTTGCATACACAAGGCCCTGGGTTCTATTCCCAGCACCAGAAAGAGAGAGAGAGAGAGAGAGAGAGAGAGAGAGAAAGTAGGCAGAGGAAATGTGGATTACACGCCATGAGTTGAAATACTACTGACTTCTCATCTGAGATTATGGAGGTGGGAACAAACTGGAACACCCAAGTGCAGAGAGGACAGGTGCTTGGAGTTCTAGTTACAGACCGGAGGAAACAGGTGCATTCCTTCCATTGTTCTCACTGAATGCAGCCAGAAACCACAAGCGTTACACGTATGAAGCACACGTGAGGAGAGTCTGGCAAGTAAAAAAGGCGGACAGTCTAGGATCCTTGGGACCTCTGGATTCGTTTGTCTGTTTGTTTACTTTTCCAGTACTGGGGACTGAATCTACAGCCTTTGCACTGAGATACATTCCCAGCCTTTTAATTCATTTTTTGAGCAGTGTCTTGCTAATTTATCCAGGCTGTTCTTGAACTTGTGATCTTCCTGCCTCAGCCTCCCAGAGTGATAGGGTTACAGACATATGGCATTACACTCAGCCTCTTTTGGCTTCGTATATATCCCTGCATATGGGGAGACTGGACAGAAACTTGCTGCCCAGAAAAACCAACAGGTGGGGGAAAAGTCCCCGAGAACCCTGCTGTGTCTAGCTGAAATACTAGTAAAGGGGCAGCCAGGCAGGCCAGAACATCTAGACAATAACCACCTGGTCATCACACCCCACGCCAATGCAGTCAGCCAGGGAGGCTGGGAGCCTCGATTTCTACCCTCAGGAGACAGAAGGCAGTTCCTCTTCCTCCTCCTCCTTCATCCCCACCAGGACATCCGCCCACACCACACCGTGATGGGTTCCTGTGGGTTCCACAGAGGCCACCCAGGCAGGCTGGGTGCACACCCCCACCAAGTGAGGCAGGAGGAGCACCACTCACACTCCCGGCTGAGGTCACACAGGGAAGGCTGTTGAGGGTCCAGGACTCTCCCCAGTGGTAACGGCCCCCCAGGCCCAGCCAGGACAGGGGACCCAGGCAGGGTGGAGCCAGTGCAGGCCAACTGGGGATCCCACACTTACACCCATCGCATAACAAGGCAGAGACTGAAAAGGAATGGGGGGGCGAGCCCCACCTCTGCCTGCTAAGACAGTGCTCCCTGCCCTTGAGAGAACGTAGAAGATAAATAAGATCCTTATGCTCTGATGTTATACCCCAAATGTCAAGAATACAATGGAAAACACCAACACCGGGGTAATCTCGATGGGAGTGAGAAAGAAGACATGACCGCCAGTGCCGGGTGCACTCAGGCTGGAATTATCTCGGAAGACTTGAAAGCAGCTGGCACAAAAATGCCTCAGTGGAGCCGGGCGTGGTGGTGCACGCCTTTAATCCCAGCACTCAGGAGGCTGGGGTAGGTGGAGCTTTGTGAGTTCGAGGCTGGCTTGGGCTACAACGCAAGCGCAAGGCTGGCCTGAGCTACATAGTGTGACCCTGACTCAAAAAACTAGGGCCGGGAGTTTGGCTTAGTGACTTAAGCGCCTGTCTGGCAGGTGTGAGGTTGTGAGTTTGATCCCCAGTGCCGCAAAAAAAAAAAAAAAAAAAAGCCTCAGTGGTTACAAACACACTGGACACAAATGGGCAAGAAAGTCCCAGCAAAGAAAAAAGAAAAAGAAGATATACTTGGGAGGCTGAGGCAGGAGGATCATTGCAAGTTTAAGACCAACCTGAGCTACTGCGTGAGCTCGAGGCCAGCCTGAACTTCATAGTGAGATCCTGCCTAAAAAAAAAAAAAAAAGAAAAGAAAAGAAAAAGAAAAAGGAAACCTCAAGTGTCTGTTGCCAGTCCACTCACCCTAGAAAGTTCTTAATGGTGAAAAGTAATAATGATAATAATAATAATAATAATAATAATAATGTAAATATTAGAATGTTTGGAAGAATGAGTAATGAAAAAGGAAAAATGGGTAAAAGCAATAGATTTTCCATTTCCTCCTGAATTTTATATATTGTTGATAACTAAAGCAAAAATCTTAGCAGTGTTTGATGTGGTTCTCAATACCACATGTTTAGAGGAAATATTTAGGACAATTTTATATTGTAGAGGGTCAGTGGACCAAGTGGAGGCAAGGTTTCTATACTTGCTCAAACTCATAAAATTTTGACACTAGTTCACCGTATTGTTATATATGTATAGTGTAATACATTTGTAAAACCACTTAAAATGTTATATAAAGAGATAATACTAAAAGGAAATTTTGACATTCCACAGGAAAGCAAAGAGAAAAAAGAAAGCAAAACTAAAAATAAAGTGATCAAACATAGAACAAAAATAAAATGGTAAACTTAAAATCCAACACATTAATAATTTCACTAAATGCAAATGAACTAAATTCACCAATTAAAGTACAGAGATTGGCCAAGTGGATTTTATTTTTTTAAGATAGAGTCTCACTATGTAGTTCAGGCTGGCCTTGAATTCACTATGTAGCCCAGGATGGCTTCAAACTCACAGTGATACTCCTGCCTCAGCCTCCCAAGTGCTGGAATTACAGGTGTGCATCACTGCGCCTGGCCCAAATGGATTTTTTCAATGACTCAAATAGAACCATTTGGTTGAGGATTTAGCTCAGTGGCATAAACACCTGCCTGGCAAGAGTAAGGTCATGAGTTTGATTTCCGAGACTAAATACAACCATTTGTTTAAAAAAACCAAAAAAACTTGTTTCAAATACAGATGCTTCTTGCCTCATGACAGGGTTATATCCCAATAAAACTATCATACTGAAAATATCATGAATTGAAAATTCAGTTACTGCCAAGGGTGGCAGTGTATGCCTGTAATCCCAGCACTTGAGAGGCTGAGGCAGGAGGATCTCTGTTAGTTCAAGACCAGCCTGGGCTACATAATGAGATCCTGTCTCGAAAAACAATGCAGTTACTACACATAACCCACTGAAATCCATAGCATGGCCGCTCGGTGTGTGGTTGAGTATTGCATGTTCACCATGGTGTTCATGCAGGTGGCTGGGAGCTGTGACTGTAGCCACTGCCCGGGGGCATGAGACAGCGTCATACTACGTATTCATCGCCCTGGAGGAGATCGAAATCAAAAGGTGTCTTCTACTGAATGCATAGTGCTTCAATGCTACTGTAAAGTTGAAAATTCTTAAGTCAAGCCACTGTGAGGTTGGGAACTGGCTGTATAACATAGGTAGATTGAAAGTCAAAGCACGAATGAAGATAAACCCATGTAGAAATTAAGCAAAAGAAAGCAAAAGTGTCTATAGTAATGTTAGATAAAGTAGGCTTCAGAGGGGAAAAAAAACGACCAGAGAGAAGGATGTTACCCAGGGACAGAGGTCAAACAGTCAGATTGCAACCCTAATTGAAAGTCTCTACAATGGAACTTCAAAAGGCATGAAACAAAAAACCACCAGACTTAAAAGGAGAAACAGATGAGTTCACAAGTATAGCTGGAGAAAATGCTACTGTCTCAACAATTGCTAGGACAACCAGACACAAAATCAGCAAGAGAAACAGATGAACTTAACACTATCAATCCAAATCATCCAGTTAGTATTTTTAAGACACTCTACCCCACTGGAAAATACATACAGTGGATTCCCCCAGATTCGTGGGGGTCATGTTCCTGCAGCACCCACAAATCGTGAAAAACTGCAAATTTCAGATAAGTTCAGAAAAATGGTTATAAATGCCTATGTGTATAGCTTAAACCCTAAATACACTATGTGTCCTGCAGTTAGGTAATTTAATTTAATAAAATACTGTGTTAATAAAGTCTTCGAAGGTGCAAAGTGCTTTGTAGGCATCTTGGGGATTTTAGGGCTTTAAGAGAACAAAGCCAAGAACACTCGGGGTAGCTACATGCTGTCCAGCAGCCTGTAATGATGCCGCGATGCCAGGGCAGCAGCCAATCAGCAGCAAGGAGGACTACACAATGTTCTTGGATTGGCTACTTGCAAACTTTCCGCCCATAAAACGATTGCAGGGTGTTATGGATTATACATTGTGTCAACTTGAGAAGTCTAGAAGCATAATTAAGTAACTCAGTAACTCTGCATCTTGGGGTGTAGAGCACAAGCAGTTACCTATTCATTGTGTCAAATTGGACGTTTAACTGAGAGACTCAGCAGGGAGCCAGGGTTCTTACTTTGTAAATATCCTCATCCTGTGCAAAGGAGAGCAAAGAGATTTGTGAAGCTACACCTGCCCTGGGGCTGGGAGGGTGTCCTGTGTGCAATATAAGGGAGAAAAAGGAGGCTTGCTCTTGCCCCTTTTACTCTGGCTGCTTTTGTTCAACTGCTGCCTTGAAGTGTTGCGCCAGTGCCATGCCACCTTGCCTTGGAGCCAGCTGATCATGGACTGAAACCTCCAAAAACTGTAAGATAAATAAACCTTTCCTTCCTTCATTTTGGGTGTCAGGTGTTTTGTCTCAGCAACAGTGAAGAGTAACCAAGACACAGGGGATATTTGCAGTTTCCACAAAATTGCAGGGATTTCCGCAACAATTATTAGTTTCCAAGGAAAAGTCCGTAAACGACTGAGGCCTTGAATTCTGAACCGCTACCTTGCAGGAGTATACTGTATTCTTTTCAAGGCTTCACAGACCATTTACTAAGAAGACTATCTCCTGACCACCAGCAAATCTCCACAAATTTAAAATAATTGAACCCAGAGCATATTCTCAGATGTAACAGAATCTAAGTAGAAACCAATAGCAGGACTGTAACAGGATAATCTCCAAACACTTATAAACTAAATGACACACTTTGAAATAATCCACAAGTCAAAGGAAGAAAAATACATAGAACCAAAAGAAAGGAAAACCATGACTTATCAAACTTTGTGGGGTGAAGCTAAAGCAAGACTGAGAGGGAAATTTGTAGCAGTAAGTATTTATATCAGAAAACCCAAGCCAGTCTAACTTTCCATTTGAAGAAAATAGAATAAATGAGCAACATAAAACCAAGTAGGAAACAATCAATGTAAAAGCAAAAATGAATACAGTTTAAATCAGAAAAATGGAGAAAACCAATAAACGCAAAGCTATTTCTTTCAAAAGGTCCATGAACTTGAGAAACGTTTACCAAAGCTAACAGAAGAGAGAGATGCAAGTCATCAGTATCAGGAATGGCGCAAAAGACATCTCTGTAGATCTCAGAGACTTCAAAACAATAATAAAAGCCCGGTGTGGTGGCACACACCTTTAATCCCAGCACTCAGGAGGCTGAGGTAGGTGGAGCATTGTGAGTTGGAGGCTGACCCGGGCTACATATGGCGACCCTGCCTCAAAAAACTAGGTCTGGGAGTTTAGCTCAGTGGCTTAAGCACCTGTCTGGCAGGCGCGAGGTTGTGAGTTTGATCCCCAGTGCGGCAAAAACAAAACCAAAAACCAAAAAACAAAAAACATGGTAATAGAGGAATATTATGGGTAATTCTGCATGCAGCTCTGACAACTTAGATAAGAGACAACTCTTTGGAAGATACAAACTTACAACTTATCTGATATGAAATAAATCCTATGAATGCAATTAAGAAATGAAATTCATAAGAAAAGGGCACACTTCCAACTTATTTTATGAGGGCTATATTATTCCTGGTACTGAACCCAAACAAAAATTAGTACAACATATCTCCAATGAATACGGATGCCAAAATCCTGAACAAAACATTAGCAGCTAGAATTTAGCACTGGATAAAAAGAATTATACATCACATCCAAGTGGATTTTATGCTGGAGATATAAGACTGGTTTCATATCTGAAATTTAATCAATATAATCCAACATATAACCAGCCAAAAAAGAAAAAGGTCACACGATCATGTTAACTGATACAGAAAAATCATTTGACAAAAGTTCGTCACTCATCCATAAAAACACTTTTTAAAAAGTAGGAATATTTTTAAAAAAAAGGAATATAGAAGACTTCTGCCACTTAATAATTATCTATCTCCCAAATCTACAGTTTACATTATCTCATGGTGAAATACTGAAAGCTTTCTCCCTAAGATTAAAAAAGAAGATGGAAAAGGAGGAGGAAGAAGAAGAGAAAGAGGCAGAGGAGGAGAGAGAGAGTTGGTCAGCGTGGTGGCTCACACCTTTAATCCCAGCAGTCAGGCAGGCTGAGGCAGGAAGAGCACCGTGAATTCAAAGACAGCCTGGGCTATGTAGCAAGGCCCTGTCTCAAAAAAAAAAAAATAAGACTTTCTGCTCCCAACAATCAACATTTAGTGCTGGAAATTCTTGCTAAAGCAATAAGACAAGACAAGACAGAAAAAAGAGAAGTCATACGGATCAGGAAAGAAGAAATAAAAATGTTCCTCTTTGCAGATGACGTGATTATTTGATTATTTGTGAAGAATGTTCCCAGGAATCCACAAAAAAATGCCCTGAATGCAATCTGTCAATGAGTTCAGCAAGGTCACAAAATTAATATGCAATCAGCAAACTGTGTATCTCTGTACCAGCAATGAACACATGAAAACAGAAAATAGAAATGTAACACCATTTATAATTACTCAAAAAAAAAACTTAGAGGTAACAAAAGATGTTACAGGACTTCTTTGCTGAAAACTATGAAATACTGATGAAAAACATTTTAAAACAACTGCAGAGACAAACTACATTCTTAGGTTGGAAGGATAAGCATAATAAAAATGTCAGTTTTCTCCAAAAGGATAAATTTAATGCAACTCCCTTCAAAATCCAAGCAAGATGTTTTGAAGATATAAATAACATTATTCCAAAATTAATATGCAAGGGGATCTAATTTGATTTGACTTGATTTTTTGAAACAGGGTCTTGCTATCTAGAGTTCAGTATGGCTTTGAACTCACTACGTAGCCCAGGCCAGCCTTGAACTTGTGGCGATCCTCCTGCCTCAGCCTTCTGATTGCTAGGACTATAATCTTGCACCACCACACCCAGCTCTAGAGTAGTTACACTACTTAATACAAAGCAAGCATTATGGAAGCAGTGGTCATGCTGTATTGCTTAGGGAATTATGACAAGGAAAATACACAGACGTGCACATATTCAGTAAGGACAAAATGTTTTCAAATATCTTTGATCCACAGTTGGTGGAATCTGCATTAGGAAGCCCTGGCTAGAAGAATAACTGCGTTTGCAAGTTACCTAAGAAACCACGGAACAAAGGTTGTAGAGTATATGAAGAATTTTCAAAACTCAACAGTAAGCAAAAACTGAAAAAAAAAAACAATTAGAAAATGGACGAAAGGCACAAAGGAACACGAAGCCCATACGTGCACGCAAATCTCCAGGTAAGATGTTCGAGTCCCCGCTCGGGAGCGCAAATCCTAGACATAAATAGGGGCGTGGCTGGGACACAGACACGGGCCAGGACGGCGGGCAGCCGGGAGCCACGCATTGTGGTCGGGAATGGAAAGTGAGACGGGTGTTCTGGAAACAGGTTAGGTAGCTTCTCAAAAACCTAAACCCACACTTAACCATATGTCCCGGGAACCCTGTTTCAGGCATTTGTCCCAAGAGATGAAGGGCACCGTCCGCACTAAAACCCGGACCTCCGCGCAGCGCAGCGTATTGGTGGGAGCCCACAGCGGGACACGGCCGCGTGTCCTTCGGGAGGTGACCGGGTGAACACACCGCGGTCATCACTAGGCGACAGGACGGAAGGCCCGGCCGGTGGTCACCGGCTCCGGAGGCTGCCAGGGCAGGAGATGGAATTCTAAAAGCCACCTGGCGAGATCAGCGCCGACCAAAACACACAGCCAATGTTGAAATAAAATTCACCGTGCAGAGACGCACGGCCATTAATTGCCTTCCAAATCCATCCCTCTTTCCTCCACTTCCAAACCGATCCCCGGGTGCTTGCCGCTGTCTGAGGGGGTTCCGGAGCCCTCTTTTTCGGGTGTCTTCATGAGCCGTGATCAAAAATAGGGTGAATGGAGCTGAGCAGTGCCGTCCAACGCAAAGGCAGCTCGCGGAAGCACGACCGGGTCTAGCACCCCGTGACTTCTGCCTGCTCCCCAAAGTCAAAACAACCACGAGGGGTGCAAGCTTTTGACGGACTCAGGACTTCAAAGCAGCCACACAAGGCAACTAAAGACTCTCAGGAAAGCGACACAGGGGAAGGAGACGCCCAGCCTCCTCAAGGTCCGGTGGAAGTCCGTGTTCTCTAAAATCGCAGAATGAATTTTAGGAACAACAGAGGTTAAGAGCAGAATATACTTATTGAGAGAAAGAAAGCTGCTGCCTGAGAGAGACAGGAGGGGCCAGGTGGGATGCCGGGGACTCTGTCCTTTCTAGGGACTTTTATACAGCAAAACCAGGAGGTGAGAGGGGTCCAAGGTGGGTAAAACGGGAACTCACAAGGCAGGCGGGCATGAGGTGGGACAGAGCTATGGTCAACCAATAAGAGAAACTGTTCAGGTAAAATTGACCAAATCAGGGACAAATGGGGAAGCGAGTCATGTAGCAAGCGGGCGTGCTTAGAGAGCAGGGACTCTTCCCATAGGGGTTGGGATGGTGACTCCAGGCTTCCTCAAAGTGATCCATACCTATTTAGACTGTCAATCCCTGATGTTTATACTTAGGGTGTGGTTGCATTTGTTTTGCCTTTGTCTTGAGGCCCGGCCCACAGCAGAGGGGTCTGTCTCCCCAACAGGGTATCTGGGCTTCTGCCCTGGCTCCTTCCAGGGCCCAGCCCTGTCTGACGGCCATAATGTTTCTAACTAACCCAGCTGCTGCAGAAAGCGGCAGGTACCGGGGGTGGGTGTGTCCAAAGCGAGGCAGGGGTGATTTTGAAGGGGACTAATCCCACCGTGTCTTTTACCATAATAAATTTATTTTAAGTAGGTGCTGTATTTTTTATGACGAGACCTCATACTGTGTGACTTTAAGTGACATTCTTGAAATAACAGAATTTTAGGGATAAGGGGCAGAGGTGTTGCTGTCAGGTGAAAGGGCAGGTGGGGAGGGGTCAGGTGAGGGCTGGGGGTGCATCTTGGTGAGGAGCTTGCTCCTCCACGCTGTGATCGCACGATGGCCGCGTGAGTCCGCACGTGTGATGAGGTCGTGGGGAGCTCCGCGTGTACGTTGCTCCAATGCCAGTTTCCCGAGTTTGGTATCTGACTAGTGCATCCGGGATAACCACCAGGGAACCAGCCCAGAGTCCCAGGTTGCTCTGTACTAAACTTTCTGTGACTCTGAAATTACTTTAAAACAAAAAATCATTTTTAAAAAAAGAAGTAAGAAACAGTTCGACTCAAAAATTGTAGGTCCAGCAAAAATATCTTTTAGGAACGAAGTCAAGTCAAATGTCGGAACGCACGCCTGGAAATCTCAGCATTCAGGAGGCTGAGGCAGGAAGATGGCTAGAGTTCAAGGCCAATCTGAGCTACATAGTGAGTTCAAGACCAGCTGAATTACAGAACCAGGCTCTTCTCAAAAAAAAAAAAAAAAAAAAGCGAATGCAGTAAAACTCATTTTTTGATTTAAAAAACGCAAGAGACTTTTTCACCAAAGTACATGCAGTACAAGCAATGCCGAAAGGAAATTGTGTAGGCCAGAGGGAAACAGAAAAGATGGAAATTCAGATCTTGAGGAAGGTATTTGGCAATGATAAATATCTGAGCAAATGGAAAAGATTTTTTCCTCCTGATTTCTGCAAAATATAAAGGACTATCCACAGCAAAATTAGATAGATAGACAGATAGATAGATAGACAGACAGACAGGTAGATAGATAGATAACAGGACAACTGTAGCATAAAAAATGGCAGAAGCAGCAGGGCACAGTGGCACACGTCTATAATCTCAGCTACACAGGAAGCTGAGGCAGGAGGGTTGCAAGTTTGAGGCCAACCTTGGTAATTTAGTGAGACCTCATCTCAAATAAAAAATAAGAATGTTTAGGGGTTCAGCAAGTGCTCTGTTACCGAGCTGCACCCCTGGACCTTCTCATTTGGAAAAAATGGAATGAGCCAATGAGCGGCACCGTTGCAAGGTTTCTACCTTTGGTGAGAAGTTAGACTTGGGGTTTTAACTCCTTCAGCAATCACTAAATACTAATATTAATGAGGCAGAGAGGGCAGGGAGGGCAGCACAGAGGGCAGAGTAGAGAGCTGCACGTCCGAGTGAGGTGGGCCGGGCAGCAGCAGGCGCTGGGCCTTCAGCCAGGGGCTCTTCCTCCCCCTCCCCCATGGCAGAGCCCCGAACTTGCTTCGTATGCAGGTGGCGCTCAATAAAGGCTTTTGCCAGGCTGCATTGTTCCCAGGTGGTTGATTGGTTCTTCAGGCTGTGGTTCCCCCGGACGCCAGCGCCTGGCTGAGCTGGGTAGGGTGGGGACCCAGGTAAAATGTGTTGTGCTCTTTCCATCAACCACGCATTTCCTGAGCGCCTGCAGTGCGGGCTTCTGGGGTCATCAATGAACAGCATAAACCAGCCCCAGGCCCCAGGAGCTTAAACTTTGGCGATAGGTTGAATGGGGAGGGGGGGTAAGTAGGGGAGGAGATGGTAAATAATAAAAAGCATAAGAAGTGTGTAATAGCCAGGTGTGATGGAGCATGTCCATAATTCCAGCACTCGGGAGGCTGAGGCAGGAGGATTGCTATAAGTGCTGTAAATTGGAAGCTAGCCTGGCCTACATAGTAGGTTCAAGTCCAACCTAGACTATACAGTGAGACCCAAAGAAATAAATGGCCTCTTCCCTCTGAGCTCCCTGGACCCCTCCAGCTCCAGCTTCACCCTGGTCTCCCAGACCCTGTGAAGGCACACCCAGACACGGGTCCCTGAGACTCTGCATCAGCCCTCCACCGCCCCGTGGCGTCCTCACTGCCGGCCTCCCCACTGCTGGAGGCCCACGGGACGCGTGATTAGAGGTTCTGCTGCATAGGGGAGACAAGGGGATTTTATTCAGTGTTTAGGATTTCTACAAGTATGGGGAGAACAAATATGTATTTAAATCAAGTAACTTAATCCACAGAGTTCAAGGCTAAAACCACCGCAGGAAAAGGGTATTTGCATACATTAATCCCTCAGCGTCCAAAAGGGGGATGGGGGGGACCAAGCTGCAGGACGGGAAGAGTCGGAGAGGGTGGGTGGCAGGGCTCTCTGTCCCCACCTGCTCTGGGCCACACACGCACCTGGCTGGACGCACCCAGGACTGGGCCGGTGTCCCCAGCCCCCACGTCCGGGGCTGTCTGTGACCCATCGGAGGGATGGGCGGGTGACGGTCCTGTGGGCCTGAGGACCCAGCCTGCTTTTACTCCTTTCAGGATTTTGAAGGGCAGGGGCTGCACCCCTGGGGACAGCTGGGCAGGAGAGGGCGTGGCCAGAGGATGTTGCTGGCTGGGGAAGTGACCCAGGGCCGCCGAGGACAGCAGTGTCCACAGGACGCCGGGAGGGGGCTGGAAGCTCAGCGGGGAAGCAGGAGCGGGGAGTTCACCTGGAGGCCACGACCCAGGCCCAGGGTTGGCAGAAGAGGTGAGCGTAGGAGGGCGGCCCAGGGCCCTGGTGAGGGCGCTCGGGAGACTCGGGGGAGGTTGATTTTTATTCCAGCCACGCGGGAGGCATGATGATGTCAACTTGGGCAAATGGAATTTTTTTGCTCTGCAGCCCAGGCTGGCTTCGGACTCGTGGCAATCCTCCTGGCTCAGCTTCCCCAGTGCCATGATGCCAGGCGTACACCGCTAGGACCGGCAGCAACCACCCTTCCAGAACGAGGACAGCTGCTGTTCCTAGCCCGGTGATGGCCTTAAAATATGAATTTCCCCTGCGGAGTGCAGCCTCCACTCCCCCGTCACATGCACGCATGCACGCACCACAGGGCAAATCAAGGGGCCAGTGCCTTGCTGACCTTGACCTCAGCGCCCCAGGTGGGAGGGGCGGCTTCCTCTCCTTAGCAGCTGTCAGGGGAGCCAGAGGCCAACCACAAACTGCCCAGCAGTTCCTCAGGGTGCAGTGCCCTGGGGAACTATGACCACGAGTCACCTTGGTCACATCATATTGTGGCTGCTGGCCCGTCTTGGGGCTTGGGGTGTCTGAGCTCGTGGATGTCCCCCTTTAGAGATGGGGAGATCCAGGACTGGAGAGAGAAATTAGTTGGGAGGGCTGGGGATAAAGGCATGATGGAGAGTAGGGCATGGTAGAACACACCTATGATCCCGGCATTCTTGGGAGGCTGAGTCAGGAAGGTCCCCTAGAGTTGGAGGTCAGCCCGGACTACATAGTGAGCTTAAGGCTGGTCTGGAATACACAGGAAGACCCTGTCTTTAAAAAGACAGAGAGAGAGAGAGAGAGAGAAGGAAAACAATCTGGGGTTAGGGCTAGTGCATGGTCTTGTGATCACCATCGAGCCTGTCGTACGGTGGCCAAGAGCCAGAGGAGGAGGGCTGGTTGCCCGATGAAATACCGATGTTTAGTTACAGTGAGCTTGAGGCAAACAGCACAGTGCTAGTATAAGTATAGCCCACATTGGGACAGACGGATACTCAAAAGTTACCTGTGGCTCATCTGAAATTGGCGACCTTAGGAAGTTCAAGCACTTAGCAGCCCCCAGCACCTGCTAGAGAAGTCACTGGCCTGTGAGATCTGGGGTAAACTGAGGCACAAGCCCACAAGGTGATCATCTCTGGTGGCTAGAAGATCTGCCTAACAAGCTGACCTTCAAGCTCAGACCTGAAGCAGGCAAAGGAGGTGAAAGAATTTACATTCATGAGAAAGGCAGGTTGCGTAGGGACCCAGGGAAGGCAGGGGGGCTCTGGTTTCAAAGGTGGGGTGCTGGCCATGGGGGCAGAGAGGGTATCTGGGAAGAGGGCGGCCTTCTTTGCAGCAAGCCTGGTGGGGGCCCCGGGCTCCACGTCCTGCCCCAGAGGCCGGATCCGACCAGGACCTTTGTCCTCGGAGACAAACATGGCCTATTGCTGAGTGACACAGGTGAGGCCAGAAGCAGCAGCTGGCGTGGTAGGGGTTGAACAAGACCACGTGACATGCACACGCTCCCTGCCTCCTGTGCCACCTTGGGGCTCTGTCAGCAAGCAGGTCACCACCACGCAGCCTGCCAGCCTTGAGCCTCCAGAACCATGAACCAAAATAAACCTCCTTTCTTTATAAAGTATCCTGCTCTGGTATTGTATATTACAGTGTTTCCTTTTTCCTTCCTTCCTTTCTTCTCTTCCTTCCTTTCTTGTCTTTCTTTCTTCTCTCTCTTTCTTCCCTCCTTCCTTCCTTCCTTCCTTTCTTTCTTTCTTTCTTTCTTTCTTTCTTTC
Source organism: Dasyprocta punctata (assembly GCA_004363535.1). Taxonomy (NCBI): domain Eukaryota; kingdom Metazoa; phylum Chordata; class Mammalia; order Rodentia; family Dasyproctidae; genus Dasyprocta; species Dasyprocta punctata. Next base: position 15,743 of record RJWM01023781.1, on the reverse strand, counting down.
TTTCTTTCTTTCTTTCTCTCTTTCTCTCTCTCTCCCTTTCTTTCTTTCTGAGACAGTCTTGATATGTAGTCCAGGTTTTAACTCTTAGCAATCCTCCTGCCTCAGCCTCCTGAGTGGCGCTGGGATTACAGGTGTGCACCACCACACCTCGCCATCATAGTGTTTTAAAACTAGGATTCTAATACACAGGGGACTTTATTGAATGAGTCAAGTAGATGAAGTCACTACGACTCCATCCAGAAAGCGCTGGTCCTTGACTTACAAGGTAAGAGCTCAAAAGGAGACAGGCCCTACCTCCTGGCCCCTGCGGGAGGTGGCACCTTGAATCCGTGACCGTCACCGTGCATTGCTGAGCCCCGGCTGAGCCTGCCAGGCCTGGGAATGAGCAGCTGGCAGTGTCCACACCCCCGCCCCATTTTCTCAGCCCACCGGGGTAGCAGAGAGTGTTGAATCCAGCAGGATGGGGTGGGGCCCAGGGAAGAGGAAGGGGACCACGGGACAGACAGAAGGCCTTGTCCAGAACCCGTTCCTGCATGGGGCAGGGGTGACGGGGAGCCCCAAATAAGCGACCTCTGAGCTCAGACCTAACGCCTGGGGAGGAAGAGCAAAGACGAGATCCCTGCATCACAGCCGCGGCAAGCAGTGCCTGGCCCTAGAGCCCGCTCCGTGGAAAGACCCCCAGCTCGAGCAGACAGCATGGTGACACTGAAATCAGCCCCTCTCAGCCAAGTGTGCGCATGCTTTGTAATCCCAGGAATCTGCAAGGCTGAGGCAGGAGGATCATAAATTCAAATTCAAGCCCAGCCCAAGCAACATAACAGCAGGCCCCTGTCTCAAATGTTGAAAATCACAGCCAGGCAGGGTGACACACGCTTGTAATCCCAGCACTCAGGAGGCTGAGGCAGGAGATTGCCATGAGTTCGAGGCCAGCCTGGGCTACATAGTGAGCTCAAGGTCTGCCTGAATTACACAGCAAGACCCTGTCTCAAGAAAGAAAAAGAAGGAAGAAAGAAAAGAAAAGAAAGAAAGAAAGATAGGAGGGAAGGAAGGAAGGGGTTGGGGACCTAGGTCATTGTAGAGGCCCTGGGCTCACTCCTCAATGCCAAAAAAACCCCTCCAGCTCCAGTGCCTTTTACTGGTAACGACCATGCCCGGGATGTGCCCTGGGGGACTCAGCACTGGCCACACAGCTGCGGCCCAGGGATACTGATGACAGGGCTGCTGGCCACCGCTCTCCCCGTCCTCGGACAGCAGAGCCCTCCGGACCCTGGACCACCCTCCCCCCAGGAGGAGACTGAGCCCTGATGTCCTTCAAGAACAGAGACGCAGTAAGCACCTGCCCGGCAAGTGCGAGGTTGTGAGTTCAATACCTGGTAAGGAAAAAAAAAAGGAGAAGAACATAGAAGCAGCCGGGTATGGTGGTATACGCCTAAAATCTAGCACTTGGGAGGCTGAGGCAGGAGGATCACTATGAGTTCAAGGTCAGTCTGGGCTACATAGTGAGTTCAAAGCTAGCTTAGACTATGTAGAGAGACCCTCACTCAAAAACAAAACAAAATAAAAAGAAATAAACAAAAAGAGAACATAAATGCAAATATTCCTAACAAAATATTAGCAAACGTAATCCAACAGTATGTTATAAAGATAATACATTATCACCAAGTGAGATATAGCTCTGAAATGCAATGTTGGTTTAACATTAAAACTTCAATCAATGCAATACATTGATTCACAAAATAAAAGAGAAAAATCATATGATCATCTCAAAAGATATTTTTAAAAATAAAAGCCAACTCATTCATGATATATAACTAGAAATAGAAGAGACCTTTCTCAGCTGAAAAAAGACATTATGAAACCCCACAACCAGTCCTGTGTGGCAGAACATACCTGTAATCCCAGGCTTCCGGCCACCTCCAGCCCCCAGCCCCTTGGAAGCATGTGTTCCTGGGCCCTGCCTGCCCTGGGCTCGGAAAGCCAGGCATGGTGTGACGACCTGGCTGTGTCTCAAGTTTGAGGCGCTGGTGTGGACCCTGAGACCCTGGGGAGAGGTAGACCCCTTCCACTCATTCCCGCTGCGCCACCACCAGCCCCATGCCCCATGCTGGACAGTGGTCCCTTAAATGCAGATGGACCCCGACCATGACCGCGTCGGGTGGGAGGAGGCGCCGGTGTGTGCTCAGGTTCTGCTAACCTGGTTCCACCTTAGCACAGATGCGTAACCACGGCGATTTCCACGGCAGTGCAGGTGGAGCACATCTGTAATCCCAGCATCCTTGGAGGCTGAGGCAGGAGGGTCACAAGTTCAAGTCCAGCCTGGGCAACTGAGTGACTTAGTGAGAGCCCCCATCTCAAAAATTGTTTCAAAACCTGAGAGTGGAGCCCTGTGGGAAGGTCCAGGGTTCAATTTCCAGCACTGCAAAAATAAATGAAAAGAAATAAAATAAAAAATGACATGGGACACTGGACACTGTGTTGTAAATAGACTTCATGGCCAGAGATACAGCTCAGCGGCACAGTGCCTGCTTGGCAAGTGAGAGTTCGATTCCCGGTAGAAAATAAATAAATGGGCTTCGTGATGACTTAGGCCGCACACACAGGTGACCCAGGAGGCTCAGCAGCCAAGGGACGAGCTGGACGCACCCTGACCCTCCTGTCACACGGTCACCCCCTGCAGGGTCCATCTCCATCTCATAAAGGAAGCAAAACAAATGTCAATCAAACTACCAAAAACTAAACCGGTCGCCTTCAGGATATTCTGGTCTGCCTCCGTAACTCATCCTATTTTTTGTTTTGTTTTTCTTTGCTTTCTTTTGTTTTGTTTTGTTCCATTCTGTTTTAAGACAAAGTCTCACTATTTCGTCCAGGCTGGTCTTGAGCTCACCATGGAGCCCAGGCTGGCCTCAGACTTGCCGTGATCCTCCCGCCTCGGCCTCCCGAGTGCTGGGATTGCAAGTGTGTGCACTGCCCCTGGAAAGCCCGGGGTTTCCTTCTAGAACTCGCTATCTTCACCTGAGAAAGGAAACTGCGTGAGCACTGCTCAGAGGGAAACTGGGACCCTCCTCCGTCCAGAGGAGATAAAAGTAGAAACACAATATGATTAAAATAAGCAATGCGAAAGTCTCTTTTGTTACCTACAGCCATTCTCAGATGGTAAAGAGGTTGAGTGGCTCCCAGGAATCAGAAGACCATGAGACAGTGGAGACAGAATCACCTCCAGGTGCCAGCCCTAAGATCACTGCCCCAGGTCCCAAGGCCCCCAGGGCACTTGGGAGAACTGGACCAGCAAGGGACACCCCCAGGCCGATGGACAGGGGCCGAGGCTGCCTGCCCGGTGGGGACCAGGCCCTGGGTGCCGTCACTGCTTCCAGGCAGGCAGGGATAGCAAGGCCCCGGGGTGCACGGCCTGTCAGACCCCAGCCCCCATGCTCTGCTCCCTGCTGGGCCTCCCTGTTCTCCTGGGTGTCCCCACGTTTTCCAGGTCCACGCCCGTCGGGTGCCCTCCCTCTCTGGCACTCCCGGCCAGCCCAGGATCGCGGTACCATGGGGTTGTCCTGCTGCCCGGAAATGAGGACGGTGCTAGCTGACTGCCACCCTTCCTCCCTGGGCTGTAGCCTGGACACTGGCCTGGCCCACACCCCGAACCCTTGGCATCCTCTGCATTGCTCCATGAAGCAGGTGAGTGACATCACAGCATCCTCTATGCTAATAATTTCCTTTATGCGAGATGCAATTGCAAATTTCAGAGAGGAGCATGTGGATTCCAAGAGATGGTCTCGAAGAACAGAGAAGGGGACGCACGAGGGTGCCAGGTGGTCCCCGCGGGGTCCTCTGGGAGGGATGAAGGGAGAATTTCCCCTCCGCCAGGACTGGCAGTTGTTTGTCAGAACCCCACAGAACGGTGGCTCAGGTGCCCTGTGCTGTGTCTCTGTGGGCAGGACCTGGACAGGATACCAGGCAGCCCCCCGGCACGCACATGGACCCCTCACCACAGCCAAGTGCACATAGGAACAGGTGACTGCCGAAGCCCCTAGTGCTAGGGGCTTCAGTCTTCCTGCTCTGGTCTGGGGGCACGGGCAGTGGTAGGGAGATATGGTTGCTATCCCTCAGGGCACTCTGATGAATGCCCGCCCTGACTCTGGCCACATCCAGGTAAGTAAAACAAGACCTCCCCTCTGTATTCAACAACTTTTCCATCTGTGGGGCTACGTATCTGACATCCACAATTTCAAGGAGTTTAGTTTATGGTTTCAGAGAGTTCAGTCCATGGTTGGCTTGCTCCAAGCAGAAGTATCATGGAGGAAGGACTGGTTGGAGCAAAGATATTTAGTTCATAGCAGCAGGAAAGCAGTAGGGGGGCAGGGTCGAGGGACCAGATACAGCACCCAAAGTCACACTTCCATGACCCACCCAGACACACCCAAAAGTGTGCTCCACCATGTCCTTCCGTGACTCCCAAGCCAATCAAGTTGACACAGTCAAGCTTAACCATCTCCTTCCACCCTTTGTCAACCTGACATCCAAACACACCTCCTTAAACTATATTAATCCCCAAATAAACACAAGGTCATTATTGCACCTAACGTGATACAGTTACCTTGCTTACAACTGAAAGTCAATAATCCTTTCCTTCAGAGTCTCTAGAGTTCCAGCATTTTCAAATGTCTAATTCAAAGACTCTTCTGAGACTTAAGACAAACTCTTAGCTGTGAACCTCTGTAAAAAATGAAAAACAAATTACATGATCCCAAGGTAAAATGGCACGAGGTAAAGATTCTGAAAGGAAAGAATAGTGAGATAGAAAAAAAATAGGATTAAAGCAAAGCCAAAACCTAGCAAGCAGCTCATTAAATCCCGTGGCTCCATGTCAGGCACCCAGGGTGGGTTGTGCTGTGAGCCCAAAATGTCTTGCTGGTGGCAGCACATGTGGCCTCTCTTGGCGGCTCTGCTTGCCACTGGTGGCTTCCCTCAGCGGGTTCCGTGTTCCTGGCATATCTGACTTCCTGGGGTCTCCACCGCATCTTCAGTGTTATTCCCGCAGTTTCATGCATTGCCCTTTCAGGGACTTTTTTCTTGACCTCCCAGGATTTCCTTCAAAATCTGGGTGGAATCCTCCCTGACCCCACCTCTCTCGCATTCTGCTACTGTAAAAATCAGCACCACATGGGTGAAACCAAGGTCGTCATCAGCAGGAAGAGTAGCCAGGCCCCCTTGCACCACGGCAGCTGCGGCCTCTGGATGACTGGATGGTTGAGCAGAGTGAAATGAATCCCATGGAACAGATTCCCTAGGAGGCTTTTCTCAAATAGAAGGCCCGGGCACTCTTCTCAAAGGAAAGACTTTTTGACACTTTTCCACCCTGGAGCCTGTGGCAGTTGGGGTCTTGCAAACTTCTGAGATTCCCTCCAGCACCTTTCTTCTTGTTCCTGTACCAACTACTTGTTTTATTTTATTTATTTATTTTTAAAGTTTGTTTGTTTGATTATATATTTGTTTATTTATTGAGACACAGTCTCACTGTGTAATTCAGTCTGGGCTTGAACTCACTATGTAGCCCAGGCTGTCTTTGAACTCACAGTGATCCTCCTGCCTCAGCCTCCCAACTACTGGGATTACAGGCATGCACCACACCTGGCCACTTGATTTATTTTAATGGTGCCAATCTCTTCAGCATAAAATTCTTCTGGGCCAAAATTTAAATTTTTCAAATTTTTCTGCTCTACCTGTTGCTCCTGATTCCCGTTATAAATCTGGTTAACAGCAGCCAGCAGTACCCATGCCACAGCCTGAATAATGGGCTGTCCTGAAATTTCCTTCACCAGATTTATTAGTCCTTCACCTTTAATCTCAATCTCTTGAGAAGTCTCAGAAAGTGGGCAAAATGTTGACAAAGCTTCTGCCAGAGTGTAACACACGCGACCCCGAGTCCGATTGCCCATGGGGTCCTTGTTCCCAGCTGAGACCTCCTCAGCTTGGTCTTCACTGTCCACGCTCCTATCAGCATCCTGATCTGAATTCTGGCCAGAATCACTCAGCACTGTTTACAACATTCTAGGGCTTTTTCAGCTGCCATCTCCAAGAGCAAATTGGCTTTAAGCCCCATAACCCAATCACATGTGTCACAGCAGGAGAGCTATTTCCTGCCCTGCCTCGTCTCTCAGCGGAGCCACCAGTGGGAATAGGAAGGGGCACGCCTCATAGCAGGAACCTGAAATCGATGCCCGCTCCCCAGCTCCCAGCACCCCCATACCCTCCTGGACTCCGAAAGCACTTCCAGACCCACAGTGCCAGAAGGGTGACTCAGAAGGCCTCTGGGGCTCAGCCTGGATTCAACAACCTTCCCTTGCCAGCTGTGTGAACCTGGATAAATGTCTCCCCTTCTCTGAGCCTGTTTTCCCACTGACAAAAAAAATAGAACAATGCCAGGATCTTGTGAGGGCTGAAGGAGATGGACAGCTTGGGGCAGTCTGGGGGTGGAGCGCCCTTTGGGAAAGGAGCAAGGGACCCTGCCCAGGGCTGGGACCAAGCAGTCTAGGTCCAGCCCCGCCCCCACGCCCTAACCTTGCAGCATGGACCTCAGAAGAGTGAAGCCGGGCCGGTGGCAATCTGGGACTCCCATCCCGCCAGGCTGGGAGTTCAAAGCTGGTGTCTCCACTCCCAGTTTGGACAGGAGGCGGTCACAGCTTCCTCAGACAGAAGGCGGAGCCTCAGAGACCCAGCTCCAGAGCCACTTCCTGGTGTGGCTGGGAGGAGGGGGTGCAGTCAGGTGGGCGTGGTCTCTGCTCTCTCTCTCCCTCTCTCTCTCTCTGCCTGCCCCACCACTTGGGAAAGGAAGGAGACACTTAGGAGGGTAACCCCTATGCTAGGAGAATCAGCAGCCAGAACCAACTGTTCTTGGTCATTTCCCAGACAGCTCACCCAGTGGACCAGGGGAGTCGCCTCCCAGGGAAGACACAGCCACCTGTCACTGATGCATTCATGAAGTCAGTACTGGCCTGGGTGCCCATCACCTGCCAGGGGACATGGCCATGATGAGCAGACATAGCCCTGCCCTCAAGGGGTGTGGTGAGCTCAGGCGGGAAGGGGCCAGGCCATGGGCTTCGAGAGGAACCTGGGAAGACACCAAGATGCACAAGACAGGATTGGACTTGCATTTATGTTTTGTTTTGTTGTTTTGGTTTTTTTGTTTGTTTGGGGTTTTTTTTTTTGTTTTGTTTTTTTTGTTTTTTTGTTTTTGGTTTGGTTTTTTGAGACAGGGTCTCACTATGTAGCTCAGGTTGTCCTTGAACTCACTACATAGCCCAGGCTGGCCTTGATCATGCAGCAGTCCTCCTGCCTCAGCCTCCTGAGTGCTGTGGGCCACACCCGGCTTGCACTTGTATTTTATTTATTTATTTATTTTTTGTTTTGCAGCCCCGGGGATCGAACTCACAGTCTCACGCCTGCCAGACAGGCGCTTAAGCCGCTGAGCCAAACTCCCGGCCCTGGTTTTCTGAGGCAGGGTCGCACTATGTAGCTCAGTTGGCCTTGCGCTCGCGTTGTAGCCCAAGCTGGCCTTGAACTCACAACGCTCCTTCTACCTCAGCCTGTGCTGGGATTAAAGGCGTGCGCCACCATGCCTGGCCAGACTTGTATTTTAAAGGGATTGTCTATAATCGCAAGGCAGGGAGCTGGTTGCGAAACCACCTCAGTCCTGTTCACAATGGAGACTCGAGAACAGCACTGCCCAGGGGCCCGAGTGACCAGGAAGGGGCCAGGAGTCAGGCGTTCCCAAGTCAGAGCCAGAAGGCCTGGCGCTGCAGAGCGGCTATCGGGAAGCCAGAGTCCAGGGTGACTCCAGGAGTTTCGCTCTGAAAACCAAGACACTGGTGCTTCTGTTGGCTGGGAAAAGCAGGCAAGGTGGGGAGGGGACTCACCGACCTTGGAGGCTGGGAGTGGTGGGGAGCCTGCTCGATGTGCGGTGGAGCCGGGAGGAGGCTGAGGCAGGCAGGTGTCTCTAGTCTTGTGCTCAGTCCATGGGTGGGGGAAGGTCTCTCAGACAGAAAGTGATAAAAAAAAAAAAAAGCAAGTAATGCTTATTATAAGAATGGAAAGCAGTGGGCTGGGGTTACAGCCTGGTGGCACAGCGCCTGTCTGGCAAGCTTGAGGTCCTGAGTTCGATTCCCAGCACCAAAAAAAAAAAAAAGAGAGAAAAAGGAAGGCAAGCACAGGACTGAGGGGAGGTGGGCGCCTGGTCCCACACTGCCTGCAGCACTCAGCTTAAGGTCAGCGTTTGGGATACTGCTTCCGGTTTTCATCATCTGAGAACCAGGGCCAGGGAGGGCGGCCGGGGGAGGAGGGAGGCATGGAGGAGATGCTGTGGGGGAGGGAGAGGCCATGAGCCAACCAGGGGACAGAGAGGATGACTGAGCTCACCACAGGCCCGCTGGCGGTCAGGGTCCTGGGCAGCCCGTGATGTGGTCGCTTCGTCCAGCAGGCTGCACGGCTGGGGACCGTGCACAGTGATCAGGGCACTGATCTTGACCGGGTCCAGGCTCTGCCAGGTGGACACAGGAGGGAGAGAAGGCCGGGTAAGCAGCGACCCTGTGAGCAGCCTGGACCACACTAAAGAGGGGAGGAGGAGGCCAGGAAGGGAAGGGGTAAGCAAATGTCCTGGAGCAGATGCGGGGGGAGGGGGGTCCTGGTCAAGGCCGCAGTCATGCTGGAGGTCACGTTCTTGGAGCAGGGGCTTGAAATGGAGCTGACAGAGGGGGAGATGCTGCTGGGACAGCGGGACCCGGGGCCTCGAGGGCAGCTGCTGGCAGCGGTCAAAGGTTTGTGGTTACTGTTGTTCCCCTAACTGCAAAATACAACACTGGGCATGGTGGCACGTGCCTGTAATCCCAGCATTCTAGGAGGCTGAAGCAGGAGGATAACAAATTTGAGCTCGGTTTAGGCAATTTAGAGACTTAGTAAAACCCTGATTTAACAATAAATGGAAGGGGCTAGGGTTGCAGCTCAGCACAGAGGCCCTAGGTTTAACCCCAGTGCTGCTCCTCCCCCAGATTTTTTTCTTTACGAAATACTTCAATTTACCACCATAAACTTTTTTTTTTTTTTGGTCTTTTTGAGACAGGGTCTCCCTATGCAGTTCAGGCTGGCCTTGAGCTCCCTTTGTAGGCCAGGCTGGTCTTGAACTTGCAACACTCCCCCTGCCTCAGCCTCCTGAGTGCTGGGATTTCAGGAGTGCGCCACCACGTACGGCTACCACTGTAAGCATTTTAAGCGTGCAGTTAAGTGACACCATCGCCATCGTCCAGCTGCTGGGAAACCTTTTCATCGTCTGGATCTGAAACTCTGTCCCGACCAAACACTGATTCCCCATCCCCCACCTGCAGCCCCTGGTCGCCCCTTCCCCTCTGTGACTGCTCTAAGGATGTGCAGGTGGATCGCCGTCCCTTTGAGACTTATTTACTACACTTAGTGAGACGTCATCACGTACAGCCCACCTTGTTTAGTTTTCTCAGACAGGATCTCGGCACGCAGTTCAGGCAGGCCTTGAACTCACCGTGTAGCCCTGGTGATCCTCTTGCCTCAGCCTCCTGGGAACTTTTGTGTGCTCATTGATAGCGACTGTCCATCATCAAAGTTCCCTGACAGACATCGTCAGTGACTCGAGGGCATCCCAGGTAGTCGGGAAGAGGAGCGGGGACCCTGGAAAATGCGCAGGGCCAGGGCCTGCAGCAGCCAGCAGCCCATCGGGATGAAGGCCGGGGAGCAATCCCCGCAGGGTGCAGGGAGCCGGCAGGGAAAGACGGAGCGGTGCTCGGAACCACCTGGAAGCCAAGATCATGCCGCTGAGGCTACGGCTGCTTCTGGCCACCGCGAAGCCTCACCATGGGCCAGACTCCAGGCTGAGCAAACCTCAGCCTCCATCACCCGGTGACCGACGAGCAAACTGAGGCCCGGAGACCATAACCTGCCCCGGGGCTCCACCCACTCTAAACCAGTCTGCTTTCCGCAACACAGCCCGGCTCCAGCTGCGGTCAGCTCTGGGCTGCTGGAAGAGAAGACGCAAGACTCACGGAGTTGGCTCACCGAGGCGTGGAGACCCTGCAGAGCAGCTGGCTCGACCTTGGGAGCTGTTTTATCACAGGTGCGTGCGCGCGCACACACACACTCTCTCTCTCTCACCGATGCAAAATCTGCAGATAGGGAGGGCAGATGGCCCGGAAGAAGCGGGAAGCAGGTATGGCGACGGACTCCAGCGGACCACCGCCCACCTGCAGCCCCCTCTCCCTGCAGACCAGCTCTGGTGGCTGAAGGGTGGGGGCCTGCAAAGTGGGAGGCTTGATGTAGGGCCCCCCAAGGCAGGCAGTGGCAATTTCTGCAGGTCTGCGACAGCTGAATACCACCCCTTTCCTAGGCTTCAACCCAATACAAAATGAAGTCATCGCTCCCTCCAGGTTTCCTCCTTCGTCCAACGTGTGCATGAAGTTGGCAGCAAGCGCCAAGAGCGGGACCTCAGCGGGCACAGCATGGCGCGGGCCCCCTGAGCGGAGCGGCGCAGTGACGCTGTCCGCGTGGCTCACGAGGCTGGGATCTCGGGCCGGCTCTCTGGCTGGAGCTGAGGTTCAAAGGTTGTGTGGGAACTGCCTGAGCCAGGAGTCAAGGTGAGAGGGTCCCGGAAAAAGGGGGGCGCAAAAAGGAACCCGGGGCACTGGTGGGAGGGGACAACGGCTGGGGGTCACTGTTCAGAGCCCGTGAGGAGGGGACCCCGATTCTCATCTGTTCAGCAAACAGGGCTCCACACGACAAGCATTTTAACAGGCATAGAATTTTGGAAACATTTCCGGCTATGTTTTCTCTTTGACTAATTCAGTACGTTTCTCTCTCTCTAGCCTCCCACCACCATGAAACGTAAACCAGGCGGCTTTTTGCCCCAGGAGCAGCGGGTGGAGAACATCTGGACCACAGAGTCAGGGAGGCAGCGACTGTGGCCCCAGGAGCTCCGGCAGGACAGCCCGGGAGCGGCAGGCAGACCCTGGCCAGGCAGGAGGGAAGAGCGAGGGGAGCCGGCGGTCAGACACTGGAGCCCAGGGACCCAGAGATGGGCTGAGCGTTGAATTGCATCCCCCCAAGAAAGGTTCGTTGGAATGGAAACCTCCAGTAACGACGAATTGACCTTATTTGGAAAAGGGGCTCTGCAGATGGATCGTTAGGATGACGTCGCGAGGGTGGGCCTGGATTCCATGCAGCCTGGGTCTTCATGAGAGGCGTAAGAAGCCAGCCGTAGTGGTGCAGGGCTGTGTACAATTCCAGCACTCTGGGAGGCTGAAGCAGGAGGATCTCAAGTTCAAGCCCAGTGTGGACCATTTAGTGACTTAGTGAGACCCTGTCTTAAAAAATAAAAAGGCCTGGGGATACAGCTTAGCACAAAGGCCCTGGGTTCCATTCCCAGTGCTGCAAAGAAGGGGAAGGAGGTGGAGAAGAAGAGAAGGTGGGGGAGGATGTGAAGGTGGGGGAGGAGGTGGAGGAAGTAGAGGAGGAGGAGGAGGAGGAGAAGGAAGAGGCGGCTACACAAAGAGGGACGGACGAGGCAGAGATCAGAGTGACGTGGCTATGAGCCTGGAGCCACCACCAGAGGCTGGGGGACAAGAAGGATCCTCCCACAGGGGCTTCTGAGGGGCCGCAGCCCTGCCGGCACCTGCCTTTGGACTCCTGGCTTCCCGAGCCGTGACAGACAGCGTCCTGCACCGCCACCGCCCTGGGTGTGGCACTTGGTAACGGCGGCTCCAGCAGAACACAACTGAGAAGAGGCCTGACTGGAGTCCGCGGCCCAGCGTGGCCCAGGTCAGCGTCAGACAATGACCCCGAGCCCTCAGCAGGCACGGTGACAGCCAGCGGGACAAGAGCTTCCCACCCTGGTCCCCCGGGCCTCATAAGCGTCTTCGCGCAGCCGGACAGGCCCTGAACACAGAGAAGCTGCCCCGGAAAGAGGCAGGGCTTTGAGACAGCACGGAGGCGCCCCAAAGGAGGCCACCTGCAGCCCTGTCCCCTGCCTAGGCACGCACGGGGACCCGGCACAAGCACGATATAAGGCCAGTTCCAGGAAAAGCAGTGGATCTCTGCGTGACTGTGGTCTGAGAACACACACGTCACCCCGTACGCTCGGTCCCCAGGGAGCGAGGGCGCCTCTTTAGACCGGGAGGGAGGAGCGGCTCGGGTGGGAACCAAGGCAGGGTGGCCTGGTTTGTCCTAAGGAGCTCGCCACAGAAAGCAACATGCATGCCCAAGCACGTGGAACTGGTAAGTAAATAATTACGAAGGGTTACCATGCAGTCAGGAGCGGTTTAAACCAGACTGGCAGGCATGCACTGTAATCCCAGCACTCTGGGAGGCTGAGGCAGGAGAACTGAAAGTTTGAGCCCGTCCTGGGCAGCTTAGCCAGACCGTCTCTAAGTAAATAAAGACACAGAACAGGGGTTGCAGCTTAGTACAGATGCCCTGGGTTCAACCCACGGGAAAACACAATTTTAAAAGTGCAGTTTGAAAAATATGGTAAAAGCTAGGCATGGTGGCACATGCCTTTAATCCCAGCACTCAGGAGGCTGAGGTAGGAGGAGCGTTGTGAGTTTGAGGCTGGCTTGGGCTACAACGTGAGTGCAAGGCCAGCCTGAGCTACATAGTGTGACCCTGCCTCAAAAACCTAGGGCTGGGAGTTTGACTTAGTGGCTTAAGCGCCTGTCTGGCAGGCGCAAGGTTGTGAGTTTGATCCCTGGTGCCGCAAAAAAAAAAGGGTAGAGACAGTAATAAATGCCAAGCAGTTGTAAGAGGAAGGATAAATTGGGTGGCCTTGACCAGCCATGATGAATCAGGTGTACCCTAAAAAAATGTACCCAGGGTGTGACTCCAGCATTCATGGGACACTGCTGTATAAGGGTGACTGCTTTGACAGACAACTCCCGGAGTTCAGTGGTTTAACAGAGTGCACATGAATTTCTCCCTCAGGGCAGGTTCACACCACTGGATATTTGGGGACCCAGGTCCCTTCACTACTGTCCCGACTGCTCCACGGGGTCTCAGGGCGACTTCACCAGGTCCTTGCCATATGGCAAGCATCAGGAGAAGACAGAGCATGTGAGATGGGCAAGACATTTTATGGCCCATACTCTGGGAGTAGGTGATGTCATTCTCTCATGTCCCATTGGTCAGAACTCAGTCATGTGACACCCAACCTTCAGGGAAGGCTGGGAAATGTAGTCCAGCTCTGTGCCGGAGGACAGGGAAGGATTGGCTGAACACACGCAGCATTATACTCACCAGGGCTAACAGGCATGGAAAACAATACCATGAAGAGGTCACCACGTGTTAACAGTGATTATTTCTGGGTGGCAAAATCATAAGCCCTGAAATTTGTATCTATATTTTGTTTCTTTGAACCTTCCAAAATTTCTGATATAAATATTTTTTGCAAGGTGTATAAGGTAAACTGGGCAGTCTATCAAAACAGACATTTAAGTCGAGTGTGGTGGCACACACCTGTAATCCCAGCACTCAGGAGGCTGAGGCAGGAGGATCGCTGTGGGTTTGAGGCCAGTGAGTTCAAGGCCAGTCTGAACAACATAGCAAGACCCTGTCTCAAAAAAAAAAAAAAAAAAAAAAAAAAGCAGACATTTATTTCTCTTGATTCTAGAAGCTGGGGAGGTGTTGTCAGATTCAGTGTCTAGTCAGGGCCTGCTTTTGGGTTCATCGATGGCCTCTTCTCTCTGGATCCCTTTGGGATAGAATGATAAGCGAGCTCTCCATGTGGTGGCCTCTCTTATCAGGGCACTAACACCACGTGTGGGGGCTCCATCCTCATAACCTCATGGCTTCCCACAGCCCTCCCCCTTCTTACAGCATCACCTTGGGGGTCAGGTTTCCACATCTGAATTTTGGGAATGACACAAACATCTAGACCAGAGCTCCAGTCTTTAAAATCTTTACTTCCAAAAAATGAAAAATAAAGATGTACAAGTTGTAAGCAACATACAGAGTGAAGGTTTACTTTTAAAAATTTATTACAAGCCGGGCGTGGTGGCGCACGCCTTTAATCCTAGCACTCGGGAGGCTGAGGCAGAAGTAGCGTTGTGAGTTCGAGGCCCGCTTGGGCTACAATGTGAGCACAAGGCCGGCCTGAGCTACACAGTGCGACCCTGTCTCAAAAAACCAGGGCTGGGAGTTTGGCTCAGTGACATAAGAGCCTGTCTGACAGGCACGAGGTTGTGAGTTCAATCCCCGGTGCCGCAAAAAAGAAAAAAAAAAATTATTACAGAAAAAGACACATTACCCCTTTGAGAAGATCCCTCTTCCTTCCAACACACTTACCTGTGGTTCCTGCCACTTTCTGGAGCATTTCTGGAATCCTCTTTCCTGAGTTTCTTTACAAGATGTGATTTAAAAAATATGGTGACTGCTGCTGCCGAGCGCCATCCAACAGAAAGGCAGCTCATCAAAACACGACGCTGTGTCCTCATCCACCTTAGTCACCAAATCTGGCACTGTGGGACTTCTGGCTCCTTCTCAAAATCAAAATGAACAAGAAAGGGAAACATTAACCATGCAACTAAGGATGCTCATGAAAGGAGACTCCAGGGCCGCTGCAGACAGTGGGGAGAATGATGGGAGCAGCGTGTTCCAAGCCAGCGGTGTATTTTGAGTGGGATTCTGGTACGGGTACCTTTTTATTTTGAGACCGACTGGCCTTGCGCTTACTCTGTGCCCCAGGCCAGGTTCAAGCTCGAAGCGATCCTGCCTCAGCCTCCTAAGTGCTGGGATTATAGGCCTGCGCCACCATGCCTGGCATGGCCTGGGTACCTTTCTGGGCCTCCTCCTCACCCCTCAGGCCCTCTGATGACCCTGCTTCCTGTTGAACAGGGACAAAGACGACAAGGAGAAGGTCGGGGGCCGTGACCTCTGCTCCGGGGCCGATCCCTCTGCCCTTGCCGCTTCTAGAGATGGATGCCTGGGCCTGAGCCATCCCTGCCGGGGCGCCAGAGGAGACTGCTCCCTCGGGACACGCTCCAGCCCCTCCCTCTGCCCTGCAGACTGTGCATCTCCCTCGGGCCACCCTGTTGCTTGGCTCCCCATACCACATCTGTCAGCCTTGTGGACCTGTGGCACCTGCCTCATCCCACTGAATGCCCCCAGGACCCCCTCCACACCCTGTGCTTCCCCAATACCCAGATCACCAATGACCCCTGCACTGGGAACCCAATGATCAGCCTCCGTCCTCCCCTTCCTGGCCCATGTGGCCATTGGCAATGGCCGTGCCTCCCTCTTTGACACCACCACCCACTTCCCTGGTGCCCCCTGCCCTCGTCCCCACTCTTCCACAACCTCTTCTCGGTTCCTCCTCACACCTGCATCCTCAACGTTGGAATGACTTGAGTTAGTCCTTGGGCCCTGTTGTAGGTTGAGTTGGGTCCCCCAAAAAATATATGTAGAGGAAATACTATGCAGCCCTAAAAAGGAAAAATTCTCACATGTGCTATTATGTGGATGCAGCTTAGGGACATTGTGCTAAGTGAATAAGCCAGACATAAAAGGACAGGGAGCTTGTCTGAGAGGCTCAGAGTTATTAAATTCAGAGAGACAAAAAGTCAAATGGGGGTCGCCAGGAATTGGGGAAGTGAGGGGAGGACTCTGTGTAAGGGGGGGCAGTGTTTCAGTGGGGGAAGACAAAAGTGTTCCGAGCGTGGGTGACGGTCACACAGCACCGA
>RJWM01023780.1:0-31655 GCA_004363535.1 Dasyprocta punctata | reverse complement strand
AAGATAGTTAAAGAAAAAATAACAATTCACTGAGATTTTGGTAGTCATTGAGGTGAATCTATAGATACGTTTAGGGAAAATAAATGCTTTTATTTTTGTCCAATTCACATATATAGACTCTCTTCACTTATTTAGGTTGTATTTCAGTACTTTTGATTAGTTTTTATAGTTTTTTTAGGATACACATAATGAATGTATTCTGGTAGATTTATACAGTAATGTTACTTTAAGTTTTTTTTTTTTGATGGTGTAACTTGTGCATTTACAAATTTACTTTTGAATTGTTCATTGCTTGTATATAGACCAACACTAGATTTCTGTATATGGCTTTGTGACCTTGTACCATGACCTTGCTAAACCTAAAAAAAATTAAATAGTATATATTTTACTGTATTCATTTTTTCTGCAGAAGTCTTTGGTGCTTAGAAAGGTTGTAAATATATTTTTCTATCAATTATAATAGTTGTGTGCCCTTATAATGTCCTAATTCCACTTGTGTCTTATTACCCTTTATTATCTGAAGTGACAGTTTTAAATCTTCCTTTGATTACCATCAGCTATTCAAAAGAAAGTATTATTCTGTGTCTTTGTTTTCTTCCCTCTTCCATAATTAAAGTAGTGTTAACTAGGGGGTCATTGACCAGAGGTATGTATCATTCTGAGATGGATATGCAGTGATAAGGGCCACACACCAGAAACTTCTCAGAATGCAGTGTAAAGATTAAAAACAGGGACACAAGTCTAAATAGCATCAAAACACATTGCCTTCAAGAGTTCTATGTTGTGGTCCTTGTCCTCCCCATATTCTGATTGATCACTTAGATTATCCCTGAGGTCTGTCATACAGAAGACCACCCTGTCATCATCTTATCCTTCCCCTATTCCCTGCATGAATTTCTGCACAGATGTCCTTCTTTATCCTTACTTCCCACTCTTATCAATAAAAAGCCATACAAGCTTCGTATCAGGCTGTGTTTTCCTGAGAATGTCTCATGCTGAGGAGTCTCTGGTAAAAGACAAACCCTCTGGGTCTTTGTGGAAGCTAAGCTGGACATTGATTCTGAGTAATCTCTCATCCTTTGCACCACCCCATGGTCCTGAATTGCAATAAGTGACACCCAATGTGGGGCACATGTATAGTTGGTGCACCTCAATGCAGAGGACCAAATACCCAGCCTGGAAAAGGAGAAAGGATGTGTTTGACTCTTTGTTCCAGTAAACAGACAGAGGCAGCTACACGAATCTCCTGGCATATCTCAGTGAAGTTGTAGATTAGATTTATCAGACTGAGGTCATTTAATGTCCAACTCGTTAATGACTGGGGACTGTTCATTTGTTTTTCATATTACTCCCTTATTTTTATTCATATAGTACGGATCAAACTTTATCCAAAAAGGAAAGGCAATTTAAGCAACATTTACAATACCTCTTAAAGATACCTGGATATAACATTTCTGAACCTCAATTTATTAAACTACAGATAGTAATTCAATAACAATGTCCATGGTTTCCTCTGGAGAACATCTTGGAAATGGAGAACTGGGAAAATGTGGGCTGAAAGTTGAGACAGGTATTAGGTCCTGTAAAAGTAGCACACTTTGCTACCTGATACCTTCACCGGATCACTATTTGATCTATTCGAACAAAGAAAGTTTCACTAAAAAAAGAAAAAGCTCCCCCCACCTCCTCCCTTAAACTACTCTCTCGCCTTCAAGCCTTTAGGGAACCAGGGGAGGTCGGTAGGGGGAGCTCTAAAATTATAACGCCATGTACCAATTGGGTTTGTTTTACCAAGATAAATAAATAAGGAAAAGAAGAGCAGATAAAGACAACAAAAATCAAGCTAGCAAGTTATGCTAAATTGGGACAAATTTATCAGAAAAAAAAGAAACCTCGGTCAGTGTTTTTACAAAAGCTTGAGCACATACACAAATGGGCCAAAAAAAATAAAGCTTACAGAAACAGCCCAACCCCAATGATTTTTGTTTTTGTTGCTGTTTTTTGTTTCTTTTCTTTCTTTTTTCTTCTTGCCACTGAATATCTTTAAAGGCTGTTCTGGAAAAAGCTAACAGATTCTGCAGGCAAAAGTTTTCTAAAATGGTAGGTGATTATCAAATTGTACTACCTCCTCTTTAAACATTTTGTTCGAGTAAATACTGATGGTACATTGTGTTTCTTCTCCCCTACAGATAGGAGGTGGTGTTTTGTCAGCGACTAAGCAAACTCATACCCTGTATCTCATTCTTCCTTGGCAGAACAACTCTTATTTTCTCCTCTCCTGAATATATAACAGATATCTGGTTTGATGCATAATAGTAATTGTCACATTGAAATCAGTATGTACTCTCCACCCTTGCTTTTATTTATCAAGGACTAGATCAATAATAAATCTTACTCAAAAGAAGAACAGAAGCATTATTTCACTGTGATCCATTTAGCTTGAAAACTGACATTTAGAGCAAAAACAAACAAACAAACAAACAAAACAAAAACATAAACAAAAACCTAGAGATAAAAATCCCCTTGCTATCCATTTTTTGGGAAAAAGATGGATAATTAATATGAAAAATATAAAGCCCTAATCTGTAAGCAGTGCTCCCAATGACCAGATTTTTTAATTTACTGAGACATCTCTTTTCCATTTTCCTAAGTGTTAAGGCACAGATATGGCAAAACAATGCTAAAGTAATTGTATTTCCACAGACTTACTTCAGAGAGATGACATCCTATCTTGCCTGAACCTGTTTCACCTCTCCTCTCACCCAGATCAGATCTATCAGTTAACAAACATGACAATTATTTCTTCAAAGGAGGCATTTCTTCCTGTTATTACCAATTGCTCTCTGACATTTGGAAATAGAGACTCTATCCCATCCCTCAAATGTTGGACAGAAAACTGCATTTATTTAAGTGAATTCTGGCTGCATGAAGGTCTGAGAAATCAAACGTAGCCATCATCTCTCTCAGTGGATTGCTTACTAAAATGTATGCAATATGAGCTGATGCTTCCTGGCCACAGCAATTAAGGCTGAACGTTTTGAAGAACCTACTGGAAGTCTATGAAAAAAGGCTGGGACCTTTGTCCTTTATTAGAAAAATGCCAAACTGTGCTAACAATGTCAGGTAAATGACATTAACATGTTTATTCTGGGCTCCAGAGAGTGAAAGTAGTCAATTAAAATATCCAGTACCAGGAATGACACACTGGGCATATAGTCAAAAGTTATTGGTCAAAGATGATTTTTAAATGTAGCACATTGCTTTTCATTAAATATAATGCTCAAATAATCATGGTGCAGGAAAAACAAACCTATATATTTTTTCTTCTGGAGAACAGATTCATCCATATTTTAAATAAGAATCTAGAATATATATTTTTATATTTCTTAGTGTAAGTATATATTTTATTTTAAAGTAAACCAACAGGGAAGAAATTGTGAAAAGAAAGAGCAAAGGATGATAGCATAGAAACAAAGAAAGAAAAGGAAAAGGGATGGAGAAAAGGAAAAAAGGATGGAGAGAAGATTTCAAGTAGAAGTTATTCAGGAAATAGGTACCACAGTGTTGCATTTCCTTTTAGCCAAGGCTAAGGAGCTTTTTCTTTGAGTTCCACCTATGTAATCATTTGCAAAGGTGTCAAAACCCTTTTGGTCATTATTTGGATTTTAGAACCCCTTTATGAAGAACTTAACACAATTTTCTTATTATATATGTCTTTCTGTTTTCCTGTCCTGCATAAGGCAGACTGCTATGTGAGAAGAGGTAATAGAGGAAATTAAAAGAGCAGGTTTCTGTACCTGGTGGGTGAATGACTTTTCTATTTTCCTCTTTCTTCATGTGAAAATTTCAGTGATAATATTAGCTATGGAAATATTTCCCAAGAATGTGTTGCCTTCCCTATCTTCCTCCCTATCTTCTTTTGGTAGAGCGTAGTAGTATGAAACACGCTTTGTTTCCTAATATTTACCCAGAAAGTCATAAGGTCAAGTTAAAGAAATGTTTAAAATACTTCAGAAAACCAAACAACCCACCACTCTTACCAAAAAGAAGAGCTGAAACAAATGGAAATGAAGATATTGTTCTGTAGAAAGTTATAAAAAGAAATTTGTTAATTTTCCTTAAATTAATTTATATTTTTGACATGGCCTTAGTGACATATCAGTACTATGCTCTTTCCATCTAATCATGGTGCTTTTAAAGTTTAAGTGGAAAAACAACAAAATATCTAGGAAACTATGAAGATGAAAATTCTAAAAAGAAGATTTAATTCTAAAATGTATTAAAATATAAAATGTCAACAACTAGAATATTAGGTTAGTATTACATGAACAGACATTAAGACCAAAGAAAAAATACATAGCCAGAATTATAATCAAATTGCTTTTAGGTATATTGGTTATAAAAACAGTGAAGATACAGTCCAATACATGGGGTGAGGAATGCATTACAGTTTTTGGGTATAGTCAGATTCATACCCTTCATTTTTCACTGAAATAAATTTGTAACAGTTTAAAGGTGTAAATGTAAGATATAAAACCACAAAATTAAATATCCTTTACTATGGAGCAGGAACATATGTCCAGTTTGGAACAAAAATTCAGGAGGTGCTAATTCACAGTAATCAAATGAAAGAAGACAAAGAAACAAGAGTAAACAGTGAAAAATATAAATTAAGACAACATATTTTTAATTCATATTACTTATACAGGAGTAATTTTTCATAGACAAATAAAAAAACCTAGCTAACCTAGAAAGTTTTAATAAAAACATTACAGTCACAACAACAAAATAAGAAAAAGTGTGAATAGCAACTTCAGGAAAAAAATAATGGAATAAACACCAATATTATAAAAAATTCAGTTAATGGCAATTCCACCTTTCTAGTTGTTAAGACCAGAAATGTTGGCATTCCAACTCACTTTTTAATTTCCCTTATCCCACAGTTATGATTCTTGATGAAGTCCTGTTTGCCATGTACTGAAAATACATCCAGAATATAACTAACAACTTGTGTCAACCACTACAACCATTGACCAAGCTGCCCTCGCCTCTTAACAGGATTGTTGCATTAGTCTTCTAGCTTGTTTTTCTGCTTTCCCCCATGTTTTATGTCTCCTAATCTTAATAGCAGTGAGAGAAATCTAAAATATAGACAAGATTATGTCTTTCTTTTAGTCCAATTACTCTGTAGTTTCCCATTTTCTGAAGAAAAAGTTCAAGTTATTTAAATTGTCTATAAGACCCTATGCATTGTTGCCCTTCAATACTTCACTGACACCTTCTACTCTGTTTTCTCTACTCAGCTATGCTCCAGTCACCCTGACCTTGGTATTCCTCCAAGCTTTCAGATATTCTATACTGTGAGAATTTTTGTACTTATTCTTCCTGTGCCAGAAACTCCACTCTACTTTATCTTCAAGTTTTTGTAAAATGTCTCCCTGTCAAGGAAACTTATTTTGGCTATCACTTCTTCTTTGTCTTACTCTAATTTTATTTTTCATAGCAATTATCATCATCTGAAATAGAATATAGCTTGATATATTTATATTTAATGATACGTATAATAATGTACATATATACACGATCTTTTTCTGTTCAGTTCATTTTCGTAATCCTGTAATCTATAATATGCAAGCATATAATAGGAACTCAATAAATATTTGAGCAAAGAATAAATTTAGTTCTACTCCTAATCATATAGATTCCAATAAAATGCTATTTTTCATTCAATAAATTGGCTAAAAAAGTAGGGGACACACTGGCAAAATACACTTTGAAAAATTATTGTTGTGTGAAAACATGGTACAAACCACATAGGAATCAGGCAATATTTACTAAAATAAGTGGTATGAATTTTTTTGTATAACAATTCCATTAATACTTGCAAATTGATAAAACAACAGAAACTATACATTATTATTTTTGTTGTTAAAGTAAAAGGATAAACAAAGTATCAGTTTTCATTCATGAAAACTGCTTGAACAAATTGTGGAACATTAACTCAATGGAACACTGTATTATTGGACAAAATAATGACTTGTTTCCTGCTCACTGATTTGAAAAGGTTTCCAAATAGTCTATTTAGAAGGTAAACTACAGTTGCGTAGTAGGGGAAACCAAAACAAATACATATTCACATTTGCTCATACACATATAAGGAAACTAGAAAGATACAGAAGAAGCTAATTGGTACTTGCAGACTATGGGAAATAGGAAATGAAAGAACAAAGACAGAAGAGTGAGAGATATATCATACATATGCTTTTTGTACAAATTTTGAACAATATAAATGGTGGCTTATTTAAAACATTAACATAAACAGAGTTGAAAATTACAAGGAAGCTTATAAAATTAAAGGGTTGACTTCTCAATCACATTCTGAGATTGATATAAAGCAGCACACAATCTTTTCTCAGAACATAAAAATCTGTTAAATTTTTGAGATTAGACTGCTAAAAATCAACATGTAAAGGAACGAAGTCAGCCATATGGAAAAACACCCACCTAACTAATTATTTCTCAGGAAAGGGTGGTCCTACTGAAGACACGAGAGTGTAGTTTCTATCAAAACATGACTGCATTATCTGACTGAGGGCAGATAATGAATTAGAAACAGAAACTCTAGAGTTGGAACAAGTAGTTAGCAAGTCATTCCTCAGTGTCATGTGATGGAGTTCTCTGCGCAATGGTCATTGACAATATGCTCTGCTTAGCATACATATGCACTGTGGATGTGGATGTAATGGATGGTTAAAGGCCAATACCATAACCCAATGGAAGTATCCATCTTCATCACCCCAGCAGAATTATGAACAGTTTTCTAATTATTATAACACATTACATTGTGAGGGCACATAAAAGGATTAGAGTCATTTGCAAATCCCATATTATTGATCACTAAATTGCTCAAAGAAAATCAATACGTGTACATTTTTCTTTCTTGAGATTCTGGTTAATGTCACTTGATTTCTTTGCCTTTGTTCTTCATAGGAATAATGCTACAGACCTATGAAACTGAAGACAAGGTTTAAAACTGATAGCCAGGTATGGTGGTGCATACCTGCAATCCCAGTACTGAGGAGTCTAAGGCAGGAGAATCACAGGAGTTTGAGACCACTCTGGTCTATATAGTGAGTTCAAAGTTAGCTTGAACTGCATAGTGAGATCCTGTTTCATAAAAAGAAGAACAAAAAATAATGATAATTTATATATCACCAAAATATCACTAGAGATTATCTGAATGAGCCTGCAGTGACACTTCTTGGGTTCCATCATATTATTATGCTCCTCCCATCATATTAATATGCTGTAGATGAAGATAATTTGCTACAGGAAAACCAAGTGGGAAGAAAGAGGTGACTGAATTAATTTCCATCATATCTCAGTTTTAATCTGCTATTAGAAGGAAAATGGGAAAAAATAAAAGTTATATGATGATCTAGGAAAATTAGCTATCAAGGCAAAAGCAAAACAAACAAATAAAAACTTCCAAAGAACATGTTATCTGCTTTACCATTAACACAATACAGTTATGAAATGCATTATTAAACTACCTAAGAGAACAGCTTGGTATAAAATTAAAAAACTGAATTCCCCATATGTATGCAAATAAAAATTGATAAGCTTTTTTTTTGTGTCTGTTTCTGTTAATGACCACTCAAATAAAGGGAATATTACATTAGGAAAAAAAAACCAGTGCCTCCTACACAGGATCACATTTTTCAAACTATGTATATAGTGATTAATAGATTTTTTTTAAGTGTGGAAGTAAAATGGTGGAACATCTACAAAAACCCAGTTTAAAAATGTTCAGGTACCCAGTTACGAACATGATTTCCTTTGGGGAGGGTTCACATCATTTTTTAAAAACCATTTTCACTTAAACTAATCCTCATGATGGAAAATTTTCTTTTTGCCTTATATTATGAATTTTTAAGTGAAGCAAGCATTTATTGGATACTAGAGCATGGAATGTAGTAAGAGCCCCAGGAGAAATCTATTCCAGTTCCTCTTATGTACCTTAAAGCCTTTTGCCCTTCAAAGTCACTGGATCTCGCCATCCTTTCTAACTATGACCTACTGACTATTTCATACATTTGGTTTTCTAGCTTTCCACCTCTCTGACGTTAGTACTTTTTATCCATGCAGACAAAAAGCAACTGGTACTTTATATGATTATGTAAAGGATTAAATGAAATATTTGTTTAAAAAAGGAGACAGTCATTTTTTATTTTCTACAATAGTCACTGTACTAAGCACTTTCCAAATATTTCCTCATACAGTTCTCAAAATGACTCTGTTGTATGTTTACACTGCAGAGGAGAAAATCAGCAATCATGGAAGTTACTTGATGGTATATAGGAAGCAAGAGGCAAAACCAGGTTTAGAACTCAAATCTCTTGAAATTCAAAACAGCTATCCCTTCACAGATTGGGAAAGATTGACAGTCTCCTTTATTCTGCTATCTCTACACATACACACTTTCCCAGGACTTCTCAGATAGATACTTTAGAGTTAATTTGCAATTTCCAAGTGGCAAACTTGTGTATGGATTGCTATTTACCTGGTTTCTCTTTTTGCAGCATCGCTGTGTCTTAGAAGTCTAATGTTCTAATACATTAAAATTATTCTAGGAAACTCTGAAATAAGCACATGGGGCTTATTAAGAGAGGATCTCAGGGAAACATCTGTAGGTGAAGGAATCGAGAAATCAGGATTAGGTGTAAGGAAAAATTCAACCATAAAGCAGCTATAACAAAAGCTTCAGTCCACAGTGAACTCTGGAAATTGAACGGTGTTTCAGAGTTGTTTCAAGTTAGAGCAAAGACCTGAGACTTTGCACATTCATGTTAATAGTTTTTGGATGAGGACTACCTGAGAAGAGGCCATAGCATATCTCTTCATCTTGAAGCAATTCCTGGGGAGTAATTCAGTTGAAAGAATAAACAAGTATTGCTTACAGGGGCCAGGGAGAATGAGTGCTTCTGGCATGGAAAAGCATAAATGATATCTGATTTCCCCTTTTTCTTTCATTGTGGGAGTCCTGAGTTCCTGCCTAGGTTAGGTCTGTCTGTTTGCCTGAAGCCATAGTCTTCTTGAATATTTATCTCTCTGATTGAGTCATGTTCTACGATTTGTGATATGTTTGTTTTTCGAAAGTAACCCTATGATGCCTGTGTATAGAATGAAAATATCCTTTGGATTTTTTCAGAGTAATTCTCCAAGTTAAAAATATACTAACAAGAGTTGATTGAGCATTCTGAAATTTATTAGAAGAACTCTATATGCAATCTGAGAATTGTCAAAGCTGCAATTGTCAGATCTCATGTCTTGATTGAGATTTGGTTCATCCCACATTTACATAAACTATATGAGTATACATTTCCATTTGACTATGTAACCCATAAATTACTTTCTGATACTCACATGCTCACTTTATCAAGGGGATAGGGTGAAGTTTTAGAATTTCCAGAAGTTTGTGTTGCAAGGCATGAAAAATTTGAAAATATACACCAAATATTTATTATGACTTATTGCTGATATTTTGAAAATTAAAAAAAAAAAAAGAAAACAAAGCAAAATCATTTTAACTGGTAGACAACGTGCTTTAAAACCCTGGCAGGGTCATGCTGTCCATCCAGAGTAGTGGAAGCTGACACATGCGTTAAGATTCTAACAGCAAGTTCCTTATTTGCCTTCTTCTCAATTTACATTCATTTTCTCCGGGCCGTGTTTTCCTTGAACAATCTAATTTCTCTCATTAAATCTGAAATTTGGCAGAACATTTTAGACATAAGTACTGACATTTCAGAGAATGGTTTGCTTAGTTAGGCTTTATCATCACTCGTGGGAAAGTGGCAGGAAGAGTGGGGTTGGTTAAGGAGGATAAAACTATGATTCATGTACTGTAAATAGCTGTGAGGAATGTGACCATAAGGCACGGTAGAATGTGGAAGCATTGTTTTTAAACATATTTTTGGCTTTAATAATTAGGTCTTTTGAGTAGAAAATTGCTGAGGAGGAAAGCCAGATTGTAGGGGCCAACGATAGAGCCAATGAAGAGAAAATGTTAACAGTCACCAGAGATCACATTTTTGTAAACTCACTGCTCTAAGATTGAAAGTAAAAATTAAAGGCAAAGAGCATGAAGTATGTTGAGATAAGGGCCATAGATAAGGAAAATGTTAGTACTATGTGCAAAAGTATTACAAGAGGTAAAATCAATTTTTGAGCATGAAAGATTAATAAAAATAATTTAGGAGTAAGAAGAGTGAATTGTTATGTTTTTCCAAAATAAAAATGTAATCTTTTTTCTTCAATATATAAAAAATCTTTGCAAAAATGAACTTTGACCCAAATAAATATTTGTGAGTTAAATGACACTTAAATGCTTGGTGCTAAAAATTAAATTAATTTGAGGATTGATTCTTCATTTTGAATCTTAAATTCTATATTCTACCATTCTCTTCCCAGTCCTTTGCTTAGGATCTTAGACTTCCTGTAGACCTAGTAACACTCATGATTGGTAAAAACTTTCCAGCAATAGGAAACAAGGATCTTCCTCCTATGTTAACACAGATCTCTCCCACTTTACCTTGGTTTCCAATTTTCTAACCTAGAGTATAATATTAAAGGTGGAGAGATGTTCACAGGGTTTCTGAACTTGCATAAGCAAGTTGAGAATATGCTTCCCAATAGCATATTCTCTTCCTGCCAATGATATTTTTCCAGAGTACTATAAATCTATGAAATAGTCATAAAGTATCAGTTGTTCTGAATATATATATGCTTGCTTTTGTATTTTTAATGAGTTATAAACCCACGTTTTCTTTTCTTCCCAAAAGCGAATCATTTATTTCTTTAACTTATAGAGAATAAAATATTTTCCACATTGTGTTAATAAGTCAGTTTTTACATGATCATATGTTTTTATGTCTATTTAAAGAAGTGCTAGTTTCTTTCAGTTATTAAGTGTATAGTTATACATCTAATCAAGTATTTTAATTCTAGCAGTTTATGCAACATTTTAATCTGAGGAGACAGGATCTTCCTTGTATTACTTTTTCTAGAATTTCCCTGACTATTCTAAGGTACTTATTTTCTAGATAACTAGCAAAGGGAGCCCTAAATTCTGTGTATACTTTCTACATAGGTCTCTGACTGAACTCTGACCATACATGTGTGGGGAACTGCCAAAAGACAGAAAAACAAAACACAGCACAATTAATCAGAGTTTCCTTGATACCCTAGAGAAAAAGATTATAATCTGAGCCCAAT
The DNA here is from genome assembly GCA_004363535.1 of Dasyprocta punctata. Classification (NCBI taxonomy): domain Eukaryota; kingdom Metazoa; phylum Chordata; class Mammalia; order Rodentia; family Dasyproctidae; genus Dasyprocta; species Dasyprocta punctata. Next base: position 20,378 of record RJWM01023780.1, on the reverse strand, counting down.
AAAATTAATTGCATCCTAAGTGAAGCAAGAAAAAAATCAGCAGCTAGAATAGGTCTATAAAAATTCCATGATGCTACAGTAACAAAGTACTGGATACAAATATAAAAGTTACTTGACATAAATAAAATAGGAAAAGATAATACTTTCTCAAGATAAAGTAAAATCAATAGAAACCAGCACTAAAATAACACAGGCATTAAAATTCTTGGAAAAAACTTTAGACTTCTCACATAGCAATTCCAAGCATTTTCAGTGTGTTAAACAATATGATACACACGTAGTAAATAAAAAATATTCAGGAAAACTAAATATAATACCATATGAATATAAATGTCAGAGTTGATAAACTTGAAGACAGTTTAAAATGAAAAATTTTTGATCTTTAAATTGAGAGAAAAATATTTATTTAATCTATATTGAGTTAAGTACCAGTGAAGTAATATTGAAATGCCAAATATATGTGTAAACTGAGGCCTCCAAGAGGAAACAGTAAATGGAACTGAAAAAAAGTATTTGAAGATATAATGATTAAAAATTTTTTAAATTAGGTGAAAAATATAATTGCACAGGTTCTGGAACTTCAAGGAGATTAGCGTAGTATAATGAAGAAAACTAAAACTAGGCATTTCATGATTAAATGGCTGAAATCAACAACAACTTAATATTATTTGATAAACAGACTTATACAATGGAAATGTGAATTGCCTTTATTTTATTTATCCAAAAATGAAACTTTATGACAAGATGGTAGATATCATGCTTTAGTACAACATTTAGCAAGAGTTTGAAAGAGATAGGTACTTTATTTCTCAGGTCAAATTAGCAAACAAAGGTATTTCAAACAATAACTATAATCCAATGTTCCCAAATCCTTTATCGGGCTGAGTGGGAGAGTTAAAATACGTCACTGGGAAAATAGCTGGAGGTCACTGGTGGTTATATACATTTTTATTTCATGCCAGACACTCCATTTGACCCCTTATTTGCCAATACATTGAGATCTTTAGAACATATTAGCCTTAAGGGAATAGGAAGAAACAAAAAGTAGGAGATATGAAGCATAGTCCCAGAGCTGCATTACTAAAGAAGAATATGCAACATTTAAGATATTTTAGGTTTAAAAATTACATATGTATGCCCATTACTAGTCCAAGAAAATTTTCTGTGAAGAATTGCTTATTTTGTATTAACTATGTATTAGAAAATATGAAGCAATGTGCCTCTGTGCTTTTTAAAGTAATTAAATAACTCAATTTTTGTAATATTCACCTTAGAATTTTTATATGTCTAGCTTAAATTTAAACTTGTATTGAACTCAGATTTAATTTAATATTGAATTTACATTGAAATGGTGTTGAAATTTGCTGTCCAGTTTTTCTTAATTTTCTTGAATGCGCTGCTCATAGAGACCAAGGAAAGACCACTGATGGTTAATTCGTATCTCTCTGGAATTTATGATTTAAGTCTCTGAATTTGTCTCTAACTATTAACTGCTAAAATTAACACTAGGTAAATAAAACTATTAAAAACAATGAGAAATTATCACTTCCAAGTTACTTAATTTTCATAGCTATTTTAACATTATCTCAAAGACTAGATCATATGTCCTTGGAATTCCTGTTCCCTTTTTTTTTTTTTTTTTTGCGGCACCGGGGATTGAACTCACAACCTCGCGTCTGCCAGGGCAGGCGCTTAAGGCACTGAGCCAAACTCCGGGCCCTGGTTTTTTGAGGCAGGGTCGCACTATGTAGCTCAGACCGGCCTTACGCTCGCGTTGTAGCCCAAGCCGGCCTCGAATTCACAACGCTCTGCCTACCTCAGCCTCCCGAGTGCTGGGATTAGAGGCGTGCGCCACCACGCCCGGCTTCCTGTTCCCTTTTGTAAATGTTGATAAGCTGAAACTTTGTTAAATCTTACCAAAAACTAAAATGATTTTCTTTGCCTACAGTTTCGGTTGATGTTCTTTATGAGGATTTGCTATATGAATATCAATTATTTTTTATAGTTATAAAACTTATTTTTCAAATCTTTCTAGTAAATAGTAACTTTTGACATGTTTTAGCAATGGCAGGAATATCTTTTCTTATAGACATTGTATGAGAGACACTAAGTACTACAGCATTTCAAAATAGGGTGAGCACCAGTTTTAAAATCACTTCTAAAATATGGGAATACATTTGATTTAGTGTCTCCCTCAGGAGGCAGCAATTCAACCTGCCACAATGGGATTAGGTGCATAGCAATGAAACTATATAGGCAGAAGCATTTACTACTATAAAAATAATAAAAATATGACTATGATAGAAGTACTTTTGTCCAAACTTATGTGAAATGAGAGAAAAACAAATATAAAGGCAGAGAATAGAAAACATTGCTGACTTCATAAAAAACCTGATTAAAAAGCATTTTGCTATCAAGGTAAAAGAAGCTACCTTAAATGACTGAAATTTTTACTTAAATGCAAAACTTCTCTGAAGAAAGGGAAAATACAACAATTAATATTCTTCGATTTGTAGAAATAGTTGTATCTTTCATGCTGTTTGGTCATTTCCAGGGAGGCGACATTAAAAACAATGGTGAAAGTCATTCCCACAATGTGGGAGAAAATGTTTGCCAGCTGTCCCTCAGATAAAGGATTACTACCGAGAACGTATGAAGAATTCAAAAAAATCAGTCCTCCCAGATTTAAAGACCCAATCCAAAAATGGGCATCTGAGATGAACACACACTTCTCAGATGAAGAAGTACAACAGCAAATAAATATATGAAAAAAATGTTCAACAGCACTGCTCATTCGAGAGATGCAAATTAAAACAATACTGACATTTCATCTCACCCCAGAAAGAATGGCTAGTATTATGATGTCAACCAATAACAAGTGCTGGAAGTGCAGTGGAGATAAAGGAACTCTTCTCCACTGTTGGTGGGAATACAGGCTGATGCAACCACTGTGGAAGCCAGTGTGGAGAGTCCTCAAAAAGCTAAGATTGGAGGTTCCATTTGATCCACATATTCCTCTCCTGGGTCTTCCCAAAGGAATTAAAAATATCCTACCACAGCGATATATGTGCACCTATGTTTATAGCAGTGTAGTTCATAATAGCCAAGTCTTGGAAACAACCTAAATGCCCATCGACTAAGGAATGGACAAAAATGATGTGGTATTTCTATATAGTGGAATACCACTCAGCTATAAAGAATGATAAACTGAGCACCTTCATACTTAAATAGATGTGCCTTGAGAACATAGTTATCAGTGAAACAAGTCACACATGTGCAAGCATCGTATTGTTTCACTTGTGTGACAAACTGAAAGAAAAACTATGTATAAGTTTATGTATATGTATATAAAAATAGTTAAGATAGTTTTTTAAAAAAGCACAGTGGCCTCCTTTGTCATCCACATGGCCTATCCAGGAGTAAGTTCAATGCCTCCCTTCACTGAAAAAAAAAAAAAAAAAAAAATAGCCCGTCATTATAATGGCAGTGTCCTGCCAAAATAAAACAGATTGCAAATGTCTTTCCATGAGAGGGTCTCTTGCTTGGTATTTGATCTCCTTAGTCATTTATCTATTGAAACCACAGTTGAAGTTAAATTTTGGTAAACTGTCTACATTTTGCCATTGCTAGTTAAAAACAAAATAGTTCAATGTGGGAGTGAGTTATAGTTAGATTAGATTCTAAACCTCCCTTTTAAATATTAACATACTAACTGGCAGTCCAACTTGTTTATGTTACGGTTTTCCTTAAATGTCTTTTCAAATCATGAATATTCAAGTGATTTTAAGCAACTATCAGGTGAGAATATATCATAAGGAGATCTCCCAAAAGCATAACGATTGCCTTTCAGAGTTTAATTCACCTTATTCTGTCGTTTTCCTTTTATTCTCTGAGAATCTGTGATGATTTTAACGAAGTCATTCATGTTGCTTTCAAGGGAGATTGAGAAATGGGGGGTTGACATGAGAACACCTAGTTTGCCATTCTATTACTTTTAGCTAGAAAAACTAAGACAAAGACACTTTACATTGGGCCTCAATTTAAATTGCTTTTGAAGAAATAATACTTCCGCCTTAACAAGAAGAAAAATTACCTTTTCTGCTTTAAAAGTTTTTTTGTTTTTTTTGTTTTTTTTTTTTTTTGGAGCTAGTGAGGTGGAACCATTGACCTAGCATGCTTTATTTAAATATCTCATTTTAAGTGCCAGGAATTTAGCTCAGTGGCCTAACCACCTGCCTGGCAGGCGCAAGGTTGTGAGTTTGATCCCCGGTACCAAAAAAAAAGAAAAATCTCATTTAATTTTCTATATTCTTAGCAGAATTACTAAAGCCACTTACTGAAAGTTGCTTATCTTACTCTTTTTTCCGTATTACTGTGAAATTCATCTTCTTCAAATCTGTCACCCATGCACTCGGGAGGCTGAGGTAGGCGGAGCGTTGTGAGTTCGAGGCCAGCTTGGGCTACAACCCGAGCACAAGGCCAGCCTGAGCTACATAGTGTGACCCTGCCTCAAAAAACTAGGGCTGGGAGTTTGGCTCAGTGGCTGAAGTGCCTGTCTGGCAGGCATGAGGCTGTGAGTTCGATCCCTGGTGCCGCAAAAAAAAAAAAAAAAAAAAAAAATGTCTCCCATGCTCACAGATATTAACATTCTTTCCAGAAAGAAAGGGCAGATGGAATAATAAAAAAAAGGAGCTTGGTCTAAAGAGAAGTTTGTGTGACTGTCTATAACTCCAATTTAATAATTCTGCTTTTGTTATTTGAATTCAGGAAAAGGCCTTTACGTGTAGCACTTTTGTCCTAGTGATGGAAAATAACAATGTCTCCAGGAGGCAGACATAGCCTAAGTGACATTAGGTGAAAGATATGTGAGTAGCAAATATAATATAATAAATATACATAATAAGTAGATTTGAGGAATGGATGCTTGAGGACAAAGAAAAGAGAGTCAATGGAAAAGTAAAATCTCATGAACATTTAGTAAAAAATGAATTTGGCAGCTTGGTAAAAAAAATTGCTCAAATAAATGAACCTTACTATGTGTAGGTGGGAAGAGGAATGTTTGAAACTTTTTACAAAGTGTTACAATTCCAATACAATTTGGTTTCTGTGCTTGGTGAGATATCCAGGACTCTTAAAATGTGAAGACAAAAACACTGAATTCCATCCAAGAAAGCAGTTCAGTTTTTTAAAAACTCACTTGATCTGTGAAAACAAATAGGATATTTAGGAGTTAAATTCTGTTGTATTTGGCATCTGCTCTTCTCTCAAGTCATAATTTTCAAGAAATCTTAATTCTTTGATAAGCATATGTCCCAGAGCAAAGCAGAAACAGTCCTTTAAAACTGAGTTTAGGGAAACAGATGATTTGCAGCATCACAAAGTCTGAAGTCATGAAAAATAGACATGCTTTCTTTTATACAGTAGGCCCAACTTTATTCCTCCATCTGAGAAACTTCCAAATTCTCCCATCAGTTGACCCCTGTATGCCTGCTTTGGTTTGCTTGTGTTGCGTGACTGTGCGCATTATACAGTTACAAAAAGAATGGCCTGAATCCCTTCAAAAAATCAATTGGGGAATATGTGCATTGCCAATAACGTACAAATTCTTGTTGTGGGCCACATAGGCATTTTCTTTAAAAAACTGAGGTAGGTTTTATATTTGACCACTCCCTAGACCTGGTTTTGAAATAGGAGATAAGGTGTGACAAAGCTGAGTGGGTAAGTTAGTGGGACATGTTAATTACAAGATCCCAGAACAGTGCCAAAAATTCCCAGGATCCTGTATATAAATCCTCTTGCAGTTTCCCAAGATGTCGACTGGCATAAAAGAGACAAGATGCCAGGGGAAGCCTGCTACAGTGACCCTTCACAATAGCCCACCCTGGGTCTCCTAACCCAGGGTGTACATTTATTTTTGCCCTTTTTCTCTTTTCCTCTTTTATTTGGCCCAAGTTCCCTTTGCAGAGCCAGTTTTTCCCTTACACCATCACCCCTCACTTTTCAAATAAACTCTTGGCACTGTTTTCAGTTTGTCTCATCAATTCTTTCTTGTAGGCGAAAAGGATCTGGAATTTGTTTAACGGGTAAGCCATTTCTAAAGGAACTATCCAATAAAAATATGTCCTATAAAAATCTTTCTTTTCTTTCCAATACCTTCTCTATCTTACCAACTAAAATTTCCTGAATTTTTTGTATTTTATCAAAGCACATTGCTAAAAAAGTATTCACTGCCCTTGAGTTCCCATAGAGAAACCATGGTGCCCAGCACCGGTCTAGCACATTGTCTCCATCTTGGACTGGGCCTGGCATTGGTGCTTGCTGTTGGGCCCACATAGTGCTGCATGGAGCAGAAGCAAGGCTGCAAAACTGAGACTGAATAACTTTTGCTACAGCAGCTTGTAGTGCCCATAGAGGATATATAATTCTCTACAACTGGCAAAATTATGCTTCCGAAAGTGATTTTCTGCAAGATGCACATTAGTTTCTTTTTTGTTATTCTGTGAAGGTGGGGAAGGAATGAAGATGAAGGAATGTATTTTGTGACAATATTTTGGGAACTCATCATTTCTCTATGGGTATAGTCCTAAGGTATACAATTTTTCCCAAAAGGAAAATTCAGAATATAACATGTTCATTTTATCTTTCTTCATCAAAATGTCCTCTGAGCTAATGAACAGAAAAAGAATCTCATCATATGATATGCAAATTGCATTTAATTCATCAAATCATTTCATGACTCACGTAGGGGCAGGTAAATCACAATTTAACCTTAAGTGCCAGAAAAAAAGTTAAAATTTTAACTGTAAAAAAGTAAATGGTCTTAATGATAGAATTTTGATGTTGATCTTTTAGAGCATGTAACAGTTTTAATCACTGAGGAACTTTTATTGCATCAGCAAAATCCTTGGCTTTTCATTGAAATGGTTTTGTAGGTATCTGTAGGCCCATCAAAAAGTCTGATTATAAGTACAAGTAATCCTTTTAATAAATCAGTGCTTGATGGTTTTAAATTTTTTAAGTGTAACTTTTATAAGCTTATCCTTAAGAGGTCATTTTTATGACATTACTTAAAAAGAAAAAATTCTTACATCAAGTTTTGTGCATTCTATACTATTGTACTCATGGAAGTAGTATTTATGTTTCATATGCAAGGTATAATGGAAAAACACGTTGAATATTTAAATTTTTAAAAAATATTACAGTAAAAGACACTTAGCCAGTAATTCTCCTTAAATACTCCTCCTAACTTTGAAACACTTTATGCCATCATTCCTGTCATTCTCTGAAGCAGTTCTGGAAACTTTGTTCATAAGTATCTTTAGTTTCACTGCCATGGCTGTTCATATCTTGAATAGATTCTACATGTTACCTATGATGGTTATTTTAACTTTAGAGAAGAGCTTGAAGTCACCAGGTACCAGATTCAGTGAACAAGGTGCATGAGGACACACTGTAATGCTTTTTGAGCTTGCTGTTATGGTGGGTGGCAACCAGGAGCAGTATTTGCCATATTTTTTATCACATCTTGTAAAGATACTCACAAAAGCAGATTTCCATAAGTGCTTCACTTTCACTTCTGTGTTTCAAGCAAGCAGTATTTTGATGGATACTAGTAACAATCTGTCTTTTACAGTGATTTTTTTAAATTTAAGCTTTCCTATATATTTCAATCATCTCTCACATTCCTAAGATTTGTTTAAAAAATGAAATAATTTTCCTGAGCTGCTTAAGACAGCTCCCCTTTAGCCATTCCTCTTAATGACTTCCAAGGATGTCTGTTACCTCTCTCTCTATTATCTCATATTGAGAAAAATAACACTGCTTCTACCTATGCTAATTCTACAGATATTCCTTACCAAGATCAGTCTTTGACAGCCAAATTAGGGAGATTTCCTTTTTAAGGAATCAGAGTTCATAAAAAAGGTAAAGTGACAAAATGAGTTGTCAAGGTTCAGTGAGGAATTCTGCATAATCAACTTATATTACCTACTTTCATACCCCATAGGTATTAGCACCACCGTGTCTATTTTGGTAACAATTTCTCACCAGCATCATTGCTACATTTATGTTTGCTAAATATATAAATGAAAACAAATCTATTAGCTATATATCTTTCAGAGAAAGCACTATAAACAGTACAAAATACACAGACAGCCTGATTCCTAAACACAGCAAATAATTGGCATGAAGACACAGACTGGACTAAAAAATAGTCTCAGTCTTACTCTAATTTTTTGGTAATATAAGTGGACACAATTTGGTTTAAAAGAAAAAGAATCACTAGTAATGTATAGCTTGTTATTATGCTTTTAAATTTTTTTCCGATAATTTGTTTTTATTTGCCCTCCTTCCCAGTATCTGAATTTTAAAAAATTTATGATGATGCTCCTCTTAATCTCCTCACTTACAGCTGACTCATAAAGAAATTGTATTGGTTCCAGTTTTAAACTCTATCTGGAATCTTGACACCAGATACTCTAATCTGAGCAATTACCCTTTTCCTCTGTATTGTTGTAACCGATATATACTCTGATTTGTCCTCTGCTCCTACCCCTGCAGTGCTCCAGTGTATCCTCAGCTAACAGCTACAGTCATTTAAAATCTAAGCCACATCTGATCATTCCAATGTCTTCCTGTAACACTCTGAGAAAAGAAGAAAGTCCCTTTGCATTGCTCACAACACCCAGTCTGCTTGCATGTTTGCTATCTCCTGGACCTCCTCTCTGCTCTTCCCCACTTGCTCACGATTACAGACAGCTGAATTAGGTAGAAATATTATAGGCAGGCAAACGTGGCTAGGCCCTCAAGAGAGTCAATACGAAAGATGAAAATACATTACCACTGTGACCAGAGGCATTTCTGTGGAAGCCAGGTATCAAGATAAATATTGAGGAGGCCTACACGCCTCCCCAGTGGATAGATGGTAACACATGGTCTAATGAAGTCTAGATAGACATCAGTCATCTCTGTAGGTGATCAAGACCCTCGGAGACATCCCTTCCGGAAAAGTTCTTTGTTCTTTCCAAGTATATTTGTGATGTTACTTGCTTCCCCTTTGGATCAATATTACCTAAGCAGCTGTACTTGTAATCTTATTGGTTGTTCATAGTTTTGATCCACGTTGCACCCAACTTATGATTTTGCTCTATAAAACTTCCTTTGAGAAACAGACTCATTGGCAATCCACTCAGGTCCTTTCCTGTCTCGCTCAGGAACTGTCTTATTTCTCAATAAATATTTCCTACTCTTAACTTCCATTGTTTCTTAGAATCCACTCAATTTTGGGAACACAAACTCGGCATACTGGACATCTAGCAGGTTGGAACTTAATATTTCCCCTATATTAGTTGAAGTCTATGTCATCAACAGTGATCCATCCACACTGAACCTATGATTGTTCTCAAACATTCCAAGAATGCTCCTACTTTTCAGGCTTTGTTTTCATTGTTTCCTTTCTCTAGACATTGCTTCATGTCCATGGACACCCAATTAGCTCACCCCCTCGCCTCATTTCAGTCATTGCTCAAACCTCCCTTTCCTGCTGTAGGTTATTCTAACTACTCCATTTAGGGTGGCAAGAGGTTCACCCCTTGTCTTCCACTGTCCCTTGAAACCCTGATTCTCTTTATTCTGCCTACTCTTTATTTTTCTATGGTATGTATCATTCTAAAATATATCATTTTTGTCTTTGTGTTTGTTGCTTATTTTCTTATTCCTCTACCAAGAAACTATATCTTCTAGAACAAGGATCCTTGTCTATTTTGCTCGCAGAAGTATCTCCACTGTGTATACTAATACCTGCCAAATAATACTGTATTCAGCAAATGTTTGTTTAATAAATAAATGGTGGGGTTTACCTAACTGTTCATTTCTAGAACAGAAAAAACAAAAGCCGTATGAGAAGCAAAGGACTTTGCACATGATAACCATATTCAGTGTCTCAGTCAGCTAAAAATGCTATAACAAATTCCATAGAATTTCAGCATAAGAATTAGGAGGGGAGATGGAAGCATTTCATATAAAGCAATCAGTTTCCTGCCATTTTAAACACAAACCACTTTCAAATACAAAAGGACAAGTTTACCAATACATACGTATTGATAATTCAATGTGCATTTTTACACATTTACACTACAGTCTATGTGGATATAAAAATGAATAAAATATGATTCTTATCTCATACAAGTTTTTTTTTGGTACTGGGAATTGAACTCAGGACTTTGTACTTGCCAGGCAGGTGCTGTGCCACTGAGCTATATTCCCACTGCTATGATTCTTATCTCTAAAAGATTCTCTTGGTTATGAATGGTTAATGAACAAGTCTGATTCATATTTACTAGTAGAAAAATCACAACTCTTGTTATAATCTTATGGAATTATTCACAAATGAGTAAGAATGAGCAGCAACCACAAAATCTATTAAAACAATGATTTCTGAATGCTAGCTCCTGGAGTTTCTGATTCAGTAGTTCTTGGTTGGACTACAGAATATGCATTCCCAACAAACACTCAAGCAGTGCCAATTTTTCTTCAGTACTCTGTATTTAGAGCATCACTGTCTTATGGTTCTCATTAATGACTGCATTGCCGTGTCCTTTTCTAGCCATGTTCTGCTGACAAAGTCCAGACATGGAAGGAAAGAGGGACCCATGTTCTGCTGACAAAGTCCAAACATGGAAGGAGGACATTTCCTAGGAAAAGGCCGCGACATAAAAATTGGCTTTGCGGGAATGGGTTAACATTTCTGGGGAACTATAATGTTAATTTGTGCTCTGATCCAATTTGGAGGATTTCTTCTATTTTCTTTCCGGTGCACCAAATTAGTAAACAAACTATAGAAACTCCCTAAGAACAAAGGGATAATCAATGAAATGTTTTTTCTTACAATTGATGGTATATTGATCTGACATTTGAATAGGACTAACGAGATTAAGATCAGACCAGAAGTTTGGGAGCCCTTAAAGATAATGATAACGATCAGTTGGCTGGGGCTGTCTGGGAGCCTCCCTACAGAGATGCTAATGTATTGCTATAGAGATGAGATGGATAACACATTCTTACAACTGCAGGAACATAATGGGGAGATGAGGGGGTTAATTTAGGGTTAGGTGTACTCTTATGTTTTATAGGCTTTTAGATAAGGACACCATTAGAGAGTACTTGTTAATAGTACAAACACACTTCTAGGCTTTTAACTAGGTATAAATTTTATGACTATGCTAACTAATCATATAACTATAGAAACCATGTTATTGTAGAGACATTCGTTACTTTTCTTTTTTTCTTGTCTAAACTTCCGACCCTGGCCAAAAAGGGGGTATATAACACCTTGTTTGAGCTTACAATAAACGAAGCAGATTCACACAGTCTCTGAGCTGTTTGTGTGTCTGTTATCCACGCGCCGACGCTCAGCCCACCTTTGGGGACTCTGTGGACCTAGCCCTGCTGGACCGCAGCACTGCATGTTAAAAATTCATTGATTTTTTTAATTTAAAAAATATACAGCAACCAGGCATCAACTGTATTGATTTATGTTTAAATAGTGTAGGGTGGGGCATAATCAATTTGATACCAATGACCATTGCTGAAGAATGCCTGCTCTCTTATTACCCAGAATTAGAATTTCCATATTAAATCAATGGGGCACAGAAAAGCTCTATAAGCAGAGAAAGCCTCTTGCAGTGATGCATTATGAGGTAATTGATCTTTCTTTCCTTTAGCAAAATGTGCAGACTTAATTTGAAAAAATAAAGTAGAGCTTTATTTTCTTTTCAGTTTCTATCATTACCTGAATTGCAATAGCCAATAGTGGAAAGGAAAATGCATATTTACTAATTCATGCTCATACACTTTGAGATTCACTGCTATTTTGGGCTGTTGGGGACCACAAATCCACATTGTCTGGTTTCCCGTATTTTCCTGTGAGATGAAAAAAAGGATTAGGATTATTGGGACCACCAATCTGAGACTTCACATTGACTCTTCTTAGTGTAAGGTCATCTAGGCCATCATGAGTTATACTCAAGGTCAGGATTATACTCAAGGTCAAGATACTTCTCCGAAATTAACATAATCTGCTACTTAGAAAAGTCTTTGAACCACTCCCAAGATCCTGTTGTGTTTCCTGTGTTTTCCATGGGCATCCCTTCCTTGACTGAAAAAGTAAATACAGGCTGCCCAGAGAGAGGTCTTATTTTAGCCCTCAGAGTCTCAAACTCTGTAGAAGGATTTTGATCCTCCTGGAGCCCTAAAATCATACCACTTATCTCATTTATTTTAACCTTCGAGTATACTCATTTGGGAAATTGGGGATCTAGGCTAAGTCCCTGATATTGGGCAAATATTTTTATTTCTTTTTTGAAGAATGGGAATTCTAACACACATGAGAAAGACCAGCATCTCAAAATCATAAATGGTCTGGATTTTACTTGTAAGTTCAAATATTTTCCCTAGACCAAACTGCTATGTTAGTGTAGATGGGTGATCAGGATTTCCAGAGTAGGTAAGTGGGAAGTGGAATGCTCTTCTGTAACCAGCCCTCACACGGGAACATGTGAGCCCTGATATCATCTTACAGGATGACTTTTATCAGGAACATTTCAGTCTATTACAGGGACTCCAATGAAGATGAATTTTCAAAGAAACAAAAATTTCTTCAAGATGTTATATATTCCCTTTGCAAACTTTTTCACCCACACCCCTGCTATTACCTGTACATACAAGGGATATTTTCAAATAAGAGCTAATGATATAGGGGCACGATCTCAGTGTAAGACCTCCAAATGATATAGGAAAATGATCTCAGACCTCCAAATGATATAGGGGAATGAAACTCCCAACCTACTATATGTCTGGCGCGAGTTAGTGTTCTCTAAAATCTAAGAATGAATTTTAGGAACAATGGAGGATAAGAGCAGAATATATTTATTGCGAGAAAGAAAGCTTCTGTCTGAGGGACAGAAGGGGGCCCAAGTGAGTTGCTAAAGACAATCTTTTCTAGTGACTTTTATAGAAAAAAACCATGATAGGGAAAACTGGGGACTCGCAAGGCAGATGGATTTGAGGTGGGACAGAACTGTGGTCAACAGATAAGATTAATTGTTTAGGTAAGATTGACCAAATCAAGGACAAATGGGGAAACAAGTCACGTAGTAAGCGAGCATTCTTATGGATTAGGGGATTGGGACGATAATTCCTGGCTTCTCAAGATGATCCATCCCTAATCCCTAAAGCTTATACTTAGGGTGTGGTTGCATTTGTTCTGCCTTTTGTCTTGCCATCTGGCCCACAGCAAGAGGTGTGTATCTCTTCCAAGGTCACAAGATATCTGGTCCTCTGTACCGGTTTCTTTGAGGGCCTAGCCCTGTCTGACTGCCTATAATATTCTAACTAACTCAGTTGCCTGTAACACTATGATGTGTCCTTCAAAGTTTCTGTCAGATCCATTCCATAGGATAATCAACCCCAATAAAATATTTCCTATTACCTTACTAATTAGGACTACTTGAATCATTATTTCCCTAAGAATGACTACACTGATCTAGTCATGAAAGGTGCAATATTATCTCTAAGTTTATTTCTTAAAAGAAAATTTTTGAGCTGGGACATTCTTTTTTAAGCATCTTGAGGAGATAGATCATCTTCTATGTGTTTCATATTCATAGTCACCCTTTAAGTCTAGCATACCATGCGGAAAGCCCTGACTCAATGTTGAAGTGAATTAAATTCCTCCCATATATTCTGTTCCTACTTTCACAAAGTGCATTTTTCTGAAATTCGTTTTTATCACTGAGAATGCACAGAATAAACATAATTATTTTTAGTACACTTGCAGTATAAATGTTTGCATTTCTTGTGGAGAGTTGGCACATGCACACAACACATCGTAATTGTTTTCATTCCATCTCCCTCCCTCCATTACCCTCATTCTATTGCTTGACCCCCTTTCCTGCTGAGAAAGATCTATTTCCCTATTTCCTATTACTTACCTTTTATTTTTCTCTTTATGTATAAAAATATATTTATATTTTCTCAAGAAATAATTGAGTAACTGATTTATTTACTCATTTTGTGTGTGTGTTGGGGGGATCCTAGGGGTTGCATCCAGCCCCTGTGCAAGCAAAGCAAGAACTCTACCACTAAGCCACATCCCCAGGCCAACTATATGATTTATTATATTTAACAGTATGATCTCCAAGTGCACCCATTTTCCTACAAATGATTCAGTTTATTCTTCTTTATGGCAAAGTAGCACCCCTTTGTGTGTAAATACTTTTATCCATTCATCTGTTGATGGATATATAAGCTGCTTCCAGGATTCAGCTATTACGAACTGTGTTGCTATAAAGCTAAATACGCATATATCACTGTAGTACAATGCCTTTATCTCTTTTTGGAAGTTCCCTAATAGGGAAAAAGCTGGACCAAACAGAATTTTCAATTTTAGATTTTTGAGGAATCTCTGCAGTGATTTCCATAGTACTTGTACTATTTTGCATTCCAACAAACAATAAGCATAATAACTTTTGAATATGAAAATTTAGATATTTTTATGCCAACTATTTTGTTTCCATTCTCTTATTGCTCTTACTCAAGATTAAATACACCCAGTTTCTTTAACTGTTCTTGTATGATAAGGTATCAACAGCCCCCACTTCCTCAAGATTTAGTCTTAGTTCAGAGATTCTGAACCTGAAGTTCTGAAACACATAGGAAGCTCATAAACACCTTTGAAAGAATACTGCAAACCTTCTAAAATTTTATATAAAAATTTTGCATATGTGTGATTAATTGCATTTTATTGAGGAATATCAACAGCTTCCTTTGCATTTCCACATGGGCAAATGTGATCTGTAAAAGGTTAAGAATCACTTTTGGAAACTTATGTCACTGTTGATTGGAAAATGTTATTCAAAACCCATCCATAATGTTATACCAACCAAACTGGCACAAAGAAGCCAGTACTGGTCAAGACACTACTTTTGTTTAATGAAATCTAGCTTCAAATTAAGTCTAAATAGCATTCATTATCCTGAATCAACACCAAATTTATTTGCAAATAAAACCACTGTATTTTACCTCATACATCGATATACCTGAACACATATACTCATTATCAAGCTGCCTTCCATTGCTACTGTTAGATGTTTTTCAGTGTAGAATTTGTATTTCACATTTACACTTGTCAAATTTCATTGCATTGACTTGACACCATCATTGTCATATACATTTTCATGCATCTTATTTCTTACATTAAATAACCTTCCTGGTTTTTACTCATTTGTAAATTTCATAATCATGACTTCTCTCTCATCTTCTAAATTGTTGAAGAATGCTGACAGTTCTATAATAGTCCATAAAACATCTCCTTTCAAGTTGCTATGAATCTGTTAATCCATTCTATTTGAGGTTTACCAGCCAGTGCATTGATGTGTTATGGAATCACATATATGTATCTTCCCAGTGTTTTAGAAGACATATAAAGGATTGTAATACAGCCTGAACGAAATTATGACTTCCTCTATTGACAACATGTCATTTGTTAATCTGTCACCTTAAAACATTGGTTCCATTTGGACAAAACTAAACTCACTATAGTTAATTAGCATTCAGAGATTGGCTTTTCCTTTTCTTCATTTTGCTTGGTATTTCTAAACATTGCTCATTTGAGATAATCATTGAAAGAAAAGATCCTCAATACAAGACAATATATTAAAGAAAAATAAAATCATGATTAAAGATATAAATAACACTGATATATTGTGTATTTCAAAAAGCAAGAAGGAAAGATTTTGAATGTTTTTATTACAAGGGAATACTATACATTGGAGGAGATGGATGTGTTTAACCAGATTTAAGCATTATACATGGTATACGTATATCAAAACATCACATGGCACCCTGTTAATAAGTAAAGTTTTCATGATTTTATCTATAAATTTAAAAGAAAATTTTAAAAAGTAATCATTCTTTAATAGTCTTAAAGTTCATGAATTTTTAACTTTAAAAGTAGTTCATCATTTGAAATTCATATTTAAAGCAATAAATTTGCTTGATGATACAGAAACATGTGCTTTAAGATTAATGTGAAAAATTTAACCACTTTGCACAATGACATTTATTAAGCTTCAAGTATGTTCTTATGTATAATTTACAGTTGTCTTATAAATTTTAATGATGAAATTTATTTTGATTTCCCACTTGGCACAACTGATTTATCTATAAATATCAATGACTTTCTAAAATGATAAGCTAAGCCAGCAGTTTGTATTTTAGGGGTGGAACAAGTGTAATAAGAGTGAATAAGTAACTCTGTAAATTAAAGAATATATGAAACAATGAAATACATATAATTGGAAATGACTTATTAATTGAAGAATAAATATGTTGCACCAAGAAAATCTATTACTACTTTCAAAATAGAAAAACACACAAAACCTCAAATTCTTGAGCATAGAACAATTTATTTTGCACAATTTTCCATTATAATTTTTAAGTTTTATAAAACATGTATAAGAAAGCATACTTAATTGCAGTAGAAAACACAAAGTAGCTAAAAAATGACCTTAGTCTTGGACAGTATATAATTTTATTGACTGAGAAACAAATTACACATTAGAGTGAAAGGGTTTTCACCCAAGTACCTAGTAAAGGAAAGAACTGGAGCAACTAGGATAACAGGAAATAAACCATGATACACTAATTACATACAATATGTTTAATGGTCTATAGTTTGAGAAACTACAAGGGCCACTCGGAAAAGCAAGATATATTTTTAGATAAAATGATCTACAGAATTCTATTGAGCAAAAGGAACAATAGAACCTGAAAATTGTTAAAATTCCTAGCATGCAACTGCTCAAAGAACACCTTAGAAGAGTTCTTACTGAATCACCTCAATAAGTACATGACTACCTGCTTGCTTGTTCCCAAATGCTGGTGACCTTCCACCTGAAGAATGGTTAAAATATCTCTGCTAACACCGTATTTTCTCTTCTGCCTATTTTTTTGTCCATGCCTGTCAGAGGTAATTCACATTTGTCTGTTGCTGAGTCCTGCCACTTGACTAAGGGTGGAAGGAATGGGCTACTTGTGGCTTTTGAAATCTGAGCTCAGGTTTTATGTTTTGTACACTTGAAACACTGAAAACTGGAGATAATATATCATTCTACTTCATAAAAAATGAAAATCTTCCACTTTGGCTCTCACCACTGTTCCTCTGCTTTGGAGATCAGAGGTGGCAAGAGAGATTATGGATGCTGTGCTTGAACCGCCTGTGTGGTGGAAATGAGATGCTTACACTGCCTTTTCCCAGTAATACGTTTCTATAAATGCCCTGTGCTCTACATATGATTTAAAAATGAAAAATGAAATGCTGTGACATTCAGCAGCATGGATAAGTATCACATTAATAAACATAAAAAAGAAGAAGGTCAAAAGGTTATCGTTTTATGTATGTTAAGTTTAAGAACTGACAAAACTAACCTGCTGCGGTAGATTAGAGAGGATGACAGCTGACCATGGTACACAGGGTCTTCATTGAGACGGGACAGGAGGGGAAACTTGGAAGTGCTCTGTGTCTTCATCTGACTGATGGTTCACTGTGTCCATACACACACTGAGAAAGTCTTGAGCTGCACTTTATTATAGCATAGTGCAATGAAACACAATTTTTAAAACAAAGCAATAAAATGTGACATTTTAATATTTAATAAAATTACTAAAGTATGGGTAATTGAATATAAATATGAATATTTTGCACTTACATGTGGATGTATATAACTGTTTCACATTGTTTTTCGGGAGACTTTTTTTTTTTTTTTTTGGCCTGCTTTAGTTTTGTAGCTACTTCATTTTCTAAGATATTTAAAGTCCTATTTTATTTCTTCCTTTGCATTGCAAACATTTTTTCTTACTTTTCATTTAAGCAAACTTTTTATATTTTGTTGAATCTTTTCTGAAATAGGTTGTTATAATTTGCATTTAACTATAATTCTACAATAAGATGGTTGTAGTAATATCAATTAATGTTTCAGAATGTTACAATTGTTACAAACTCTTCTATTTATAGACTAATTGTGATAAACTACAAAAGTCTATTTATTTGAGTTTTAGATTTTTAGGAGCCATTTTTAAATGAGAAAGTTATGACTAGGATATATTCTCTTGGCAATATCTTATATAATAACAATTAGCTAGAAAATCAGTAAAATCATTTATTAGAAGTACAATTTTAAGAATTTTTTTAAAAGATAGCAGATGATTTGGAGGGTTATGTATGTAACTTTTCATATATTTGGGTTGCAGATAATAAGCCAAGAAGAAAAGGAGATTCAAATTTCTGCTGAAGAATCCTATGATCAATAGTATGTTTCTCTATAGTATGTTTCTCTCTACTATCTACTTACTTTTAGTTTCTATACAGGAAGAAAGAATATATAATAAGAAGACAAGATCCAGCTCTCTAGCTGTATGCTCACATTTTAGTAAGAAATATCATACTCGGCCTTTGGTTTCACTTTCCCAGAATGAGGAATTATTTTTCTCTCCATCTGAAATTTATTTTTTTAAAACACTGCATTGTTTCTTGAAATTAAAGAAAGACAGAACCAACCATCACCTTCATTTGCCATGTATGTATGTATTTTAGTGATGCTTAGCTCCCCCAAATAACATACAACTCTAACCATACATAATTTACTAATTATGCTCATATCAAAATGGGCCCTCTGCCTCACAAAATACATATATATCCCCTCTCTAAAAGTAGTTCCCTAAGAAGCTCATTTCTTCAATGTTTTAAAGAGTTGTGGGTATATATTCAACCTTCAAACTTCATGGTCATGAAATTAGTGCTACAATAGGTGAAGTAGAAAAATTGTTTAAAAAATTGTTTAAAAACATTAGTATTTAACTTTCAGGAAATAATTTGAAGGGGAGGTTTAGATATGTAACTCTTTATACATGTGAGACACAGATTTGAATTTTTGTTGAAGAACTCTAAAATCTTCAATGTTTCTCCATCTTTTCACTTTTAGTTTCTACAGAGAGAACCTACTCATGCATTTCTATCATAAATGGATGAAACATTTTGTAATTGCTTAAAGAAAGAGATCTTGTAGTAGTACTTAAAAAATAAAGACATGGAAGAGTTCTTGTTTAGTGATAACAATGAATAAATATTAACTAAAGATTCTTTTCATATTTATAAGTCTTCTAAATTCATGCAACGTAACTGAGTACTCATTATGTATTACCTTTCAGGTCAGAATGTTTATACATTTTACCCTATGATAAGTGTAATTTTGGAATGTAATGCAAAGGAATTTCCATTCCAAAAATCATAAACACAAATCTTTATGGATGCTCAAACACTCTAATATTGGATGGTCAACAATCACATAGATACTTGCAAAATGTATAAATATTCAAGAACTGAGATTGGTGAATCTGTAATCTTACTGAAATTGTTGAAATGTATCTCATTTATTCATTGTATTGAATCAGGCACTGTAACATATAAACCTTTCAGCAGTCTTAACACAACTACTGCCTAAGTTATCACATCTTCGAATTGAAAAATCAATATATTTACACAAAAATAGGAATAGGTGACAAAAGTTGTTTTTGCTGCTTTCCTCCCATTCTTAATACAAAAGCCTTGAAGGTTTATTTTAGCAAGACAGAACATGATTCAAGGATTGAGCAAATCTCTCATTCTGAGTAAAGTTGAGTAAATATCTAGCACCAACTTTTAAATGTATTTTTTTTTAAATTTTAGTCACCATGACAATGTCAGTACAAACCTGTCTTTCTGATTATGTCTTTTTTGATAACTCTGAAACTAAAGAAGACAATGAGATTAGTATTACATCTCTAAAATCTTTTGTCTTCCAACATAAGATAAACATTAAAAACTCAATGTATTTTCCACAGAATCTTTATTGAACAATTTTTGGTTCTTTTTTCCCACTCTTCTTTACTGAAAACTTAGTACTTTTTCTGTAGCAGTTAAATTAATTTTTTTATGATTTTTCTTTCATCTGGCCTAACTACTTCACTTTAAAAATTATTTTGATGGAAAAATGTTTCCTATCTCCAAAAAAAATTTTATGAACAAATATATCCCTTGAAACCCTGGTTTTATGTGGATTTGAAACTTATTATATTCAAATTCTCTATTTTAGCCACACAACAGTATTATTATTAACAATAATAGAAAGTTTTGAGCACAAATTTTCCTTGCTAGTAGGCTTAACCATCGATATTAAAAGGCGTGATAGAAATAATCCATTCTAAATAGTCACGAGCACTTAATGAGTTTCTAGATCCATTTTCTCTTAAAAACAGCAGCAACAGTAACAACACTATAAGCAATG
>RJWM01023779.1:0-31652 GCA_004363535.1 Dasyprocta punctata | reverse complement strand
TGCAGGATCGCGGGACCGATTGGCTGGGTCCCGTGCACAGCAAGGAAGGACAGCCTCTCGGGGCGTGCAGGTGGAGTCTCCTCCTTTACTGGGTGGGGGCGAAGGCCTCCCGGTCCCAGGGAGCTGTGCTGGGCACCGCGCAGGACGCGGACCCGACCCTGGTTCTGTCCGCAAGCTCGGCCCAACAGCTATGCCTCGCTATTTATTATTGAAAAGAAAATATTTTAAGTAAACTCAGTTTAGCCTAAGATTACCATACTAATGGTTTATAGCAGTATACAGTAATGCCCTACTCACTGCTCGCCAGCTCACCCAGAACAAGTCCAGTCCAGCAAGGCTCCACTAATGGTTAGTGTCCTTATTACAGGTATACCATTTTTTATCTTTTATACAGTATTGTTACTTTACCTTTGCTATGTTTAGATATGTTTAGAACACAAATATCACTGGGTTATAACTGTCTAAAATATTCAGTATAGTAACATGCTGCATGTGTTCATACCCTATGAGCAACAGGCTATTTCATGTAGTCTGTATTTGTCACAGGCTAGAACATAGGAGTTTGTGCAAGTACACTCTATGATGTTGTTACACAATGAAATAAACTCGTAATGTATCTTTTCAGAATGCATTCTAATTGTTAAATGATGCATAGTTTCTGTATAACCTAGAAATTACAGGTCAATCATTAGACTTGTCCTCATGAGGCAATAAACAGATACAGTAAATATAAGATGTATGAGGCTGTATAACTTGTCATACTGCTTCAAAATAAACTTGCTTTTGCAAAGTGGAATGAGTACATTCTGAAATAAAAATCATAGTACAGTAAGTACACAAACCATTAACTCAATTATTTATCAAGCATTATGTACAGTATATAGCATGTTGTATTACATTTTTTATAATTAGCAGAGCAGTAGGTCTGTTTAAAACCAGCATCTCCACAAACATGAACAGATGTGTTGGGCTACATCATCATAAAGACTACAGCATCACTAGTTGATAGGAATTTTTCAGATCCATTAAAATCTTTTGGGACAACTGTATTATTATCCTTGGCTGTGTACCATTTTCCTGGTTATACTATAGTTTCTAACATGCTACCTTATTGTTTTAAATTTATTATTGAACTGAACATCTGCCTGAGTTATACATATTGCATTGTACTTATTGCAATATGTACTTTTCATGCATATAACTTCCAAAAGATAATATATTACTACTATATACAGCCAATATCCACCACTGCCAATGTGATCCAAAAAAGTGGAGTTATATTTTTTCATATTTTTGTTTTTATCTTTGAACTTTCTTGTATATTAGATTCATTTCAAAATGTTTCACACATTACTCTTTTTTTATTCCTAAAGGCTTCACCATGTATGTTATTAACTGAAGTTAGGTATTTGTTTATTTCTAATGGAGAATATCTGCAAAGAGCAAAATGGAAAAATCACGAGTTTATTACTAAGTGTGTTTGACAAATGATTTACTCTTGTTCTTGAAATTTTGTTATCCTTGAAGAATATTTTTGTTGGATACAGTCTTTCTGGATTGCAGTTATTTTCATGTAGTAGCACATAAGATACTTCATTTCTGTTGAAATATTAGGTTTCATTCTAGTTACTGCTTCTCCAAATAACTTTGGCTACTTTAATTTTTCTATGCTTTTTGTTTCCAAGTTTTACCATCATGTGCCGAAACAGGGATATCTTTTTATTACAAGTTTATAAAACTTCTTGAATCTACACATTGGAGTGTTTCATCAATTTTGGAAAATTCTCAGTATTATTTTTGTAATAATACACCTTCTTCATTTCCCCTCTACTCTTTCTGACAAAATTACATGTATTTTAGACCTTCTCAGATTCTATGTTTCTTATCCTCTTACGCGTATTTTCTATCACTGTTTTTCTCCATGCTTCATTCTGATATTTTCTTTTGACCTCTCTTCTAGTATACTGATTGACACTTTGGTTTCATCTACATCCTCCTAATAAGGCTCTTACTGTTCTACTACTGTACCTCAAGCACTCAAAGCTCAAAATCAATACTTGCCACTGTGACAAAATGGACAGGTGTTATTATGCTCAATCTGGTGTTAAATATATCACTCTGAGCAGCTCAAGATTCCTGGATTGTGCTCATTACCTCAAATCCAACCATTTATCTGTAACAGTAAAGCAACTTTCCCACCAGGCCCTGTACAGTACTTTATTTGACTTACTTGTCTGTTCCACTCCATATAATACAAGCTCCATGAAGGTAATAATTTTTCACTATTAAATTTACTATTGTACCAGTAAGGCCTTAAACGGTGGCAGAAACGCTACAGGTACACAAAAAATACATATTCAAATCACCAAACAAAAAATTCATGAAAACAATTTTATTTCTTAAAATAACAACAAAAAATTGCATGGAATAGCACAACAACAACAACAACACGAAATATTAAAGTAAAAAGTTGAAAGTAGAAAAGAAAAAGGATTAATTTCTTACGTTTGTTACTTTTCTGACTCAAATTAGTGTTTCATTGATTTGGGGTATCAAGACATTCTTCCGTTGCAGAGTTTGATTCCTAATTTCTCAAAATGATGGAATGTTATTGCTACTCCTGAAGGACACCCAATCAAGATGGAAATGAGTCAAACAGCCCTAAGTATAGATGACTCTAAGGTTTTATTTATCTGTGTCAATGATCATTTGTAGGAGCAGCAAGCCAACAGACTCATCCAAGTTCCAGGCTATACCATTGAGGTTTCCAATGTTAGTTTTTTAACGACTACTGAATAACATACCCTACTTATAAAGTCAGTTTTCTATTCTTTAGCCTGAGGCTAACTATGGAGGGAAGGTGAGATAATGTAGGGAAACTGTGCTGAACCAAATGGTGAATATGTAATCCTTTATCTTTTTTCTTCCTTTTTCTATCTGTAAGAAAATATTTCTGAAGTGACATACAGTGACATCTTTCCATGATGGGTCTCTCAGATTATATATACTACTATGAGTCATTTGTAGGACAATAGATACACCTTCAGACAAAATTAGAGAAAATTCATATGAATAACATATTCAACAGGACTGTATCCCAATATAGTCATCTTTTATGCATATAATTTTCAACTTGAAGTCACAGGGTATAGTCTTTTCATCTGAGTACTCTAAAAAGTTTTACAGTATGTTTCTTTTTACTGAGAGTATGAAAATGTTATAGAATAACATTTACATATGCATTTATCTCTGTAGCACGCTATAATCCTGCTCTGACCAGTTAATTTTCTCCAGGAAATATTTTTTCAAGTAAACAAATGCTCACTGAAAGAAGTCACCATTATAGAAAAGTAGAGAATTAAGCTTCTCTGTTTTTCCCCTTCCTCCTCCCTTCACACTCAAAAATCAGTATAGTCAGTCCAGTGACTGACTATATATCTGTCCCAATTTATTAATAATTTGAACTTAACAGTAAAACAAGAACAATATTGTAATTTTCTAAGATTTATAGGCAATTCCATGTAGATCTAAGAGGTTTTTTTAAACAGTATGTAGTAAAAAATACATTTGGGATTGAAAAGAAAAAGTACAGAGACAGTTTAATGTTTTACAAGATATTTGAAGATATTTCTAAAATAATGCAAAATAAAACAAGAGCAAAAAATGGGACATGAGACTGATAATGTCTCTAAAAGTCATATATTTTAGCAAAATGTTTTACAGGTATTTAACTGGTCTGTAATTATTTCAACAAAAAAAAGTTAAGTGTTAAGTTATTAGAAGACACATTAGTACTCAAAGAATTATTCCCATGAAAGCAAATTTTAGTACTAAGTGATAGAAAAAAACATTGGTAAAATTGAAACTACATTTTTACAAACTTGTTTCTGCTTTTAATTTTTATTAGTACATGACACAATTAATAGTGATTACATTCATTGTTGGGAGCTGGTGCCTGAACATAACATCTTAATTACTTTTATGTCTCCTTTCTTTCCCTTCCCTCCCAACTGCATTTTTCTCTATCCATTTTTATTCCTTTCTCCTTTTATCTTTTATTTTGTTCTTTATATTGTTCATACTTTGGGTTTTTAATATGAAGAAAAGCATGTGATACTTAAGCTTGTCTGTGTGGTTTCACTAAATATTATACAGTCAAATCTTGAATTGTAATATGGTCTGCAAGTGTTTTGTAAACTTTCTAAGAAGTTTTAACTTGATTAATGAGTAATGTCATGCAATATGAATATTATGTCCTGATGAACATCACATGATCACAACTAGTTCTTTTCTCTCTCTGCTTTGTTATACAAGTGCTTTGGATTACTAGCAGGATGAATTATTCTCACAAGCCAAGCTTTTAATCTTGTCTGAAGGTGTATCTGTTTTCCTACAAATGACTCAAATTTATGCTTCTTTATAGTAGGCTGGTATTTTGTTGCATATAAATACCATATTTCTCTACCCATTCATCTTTCAAGATTTAGGTATTATGAGTTGTGCTGCTAACAATGAGTACACATGTATCACTGTAACATATATTTTTTTTTTACTTTTTCCAAAATATATCTATAAGGTGAATAGCTGGATCAATTTTCTAACTTTACTTTTTTGAGTAATGTCCATACTGACTTCAGTAGCAGCTGTACTAGTTTATATTTCCATCGACAACATAGAAGGGTTCCTTTATCCCCATAGCCTCCCTAGCATTTGTTATTATTTGGTTTCTTGATGCTAGCTATTCTTTCTGGAGTAAGATGGAATCTCAGTGTTAAGATGCATTTATCTAATGGCCAGTGTCCCTAAATATTTTTTCATGCATTTATGGTCAATTTGTACTTCTGACAAGTGTCTATGCATTTCTGTTGCACGTTTTTTGATTAAGTCTTTTGTATTTGGTGGGATGTAGTATTTTGAGGTCTTTATACATTCTCAAGTCTTCTGTCCAAGGTATAGGAGGCCAAATGTTTCTCCTGTTGTGCAGGTTGTCTCAACATGTTATTTCTTTTGCTGTACAGAAACTTAAATTGGACATAATCCCATTTGTTGACTCTTGATGTTAATTCTTGTACAAATGGGGTTCTGAAAGTCATTGCTTATCACCAAAAATTTTAACTATTTTATCTTCCGGCAGGTTATTTCTGCTCTAATGTTTAGATACTTGATTCACTTTGATAGTTGGCGAGAGATGTGGGTCTACAGTCAATCTTCTGTATGCATATGGCCAGTTTTCACAGCATCATTTGGTGAACAGGCTCTTTCCGTCAGTGTGTTTTCTAGCTCTTTTGCCAAAGATCAGATGGCTGACTGTATCTGAGCTTGAGTCCTTTATTCTTTTCCATTGATTCAAGTTTTGTGAAAGTATCATGTAGTTTTAATCAGTTCAGAATTGTTCTTGAAATCCCTCATAGAACTGTACTCATTGTCTCATAGGTTCTGTATGTTGTATTGGCTTATCACTGAATTCTAGAAATTGTTTAATTTTTTCTTGATGTGCGACTCACTGAGTGTTTAGGAATGTGCTACTGAATGTTTGTAAAATTCTCGTGGTTTCTTTTGCAACTGTTTTCTAGTTTCAGTGTGCTTTGACCTTACAACATACATGGGTTCATTTGCATTTAAATTCTGAGTTCTGTGGAGAATGAGTATTATGTTACAATGGGGGTGGAACACTTGCAGATGTAAGTCCATTTGTTTGAAGGCATTGTTTGGTTCTCATATTTCCTTTTGTGTAAGTTGATCTGTGTATTTGTGAAAGTGGAATATTGAGGTCACTTATTGTGATGGTGTTTATTTGATCTTTTATGTTGAGCAGTGCCTGTTATATGAAAGTGAGTGCACTGATATTCAGTGCATATATATTTACAACTGTTCTTTCTTCCTGTTGAATTTTTCCTTTAACTAGTTATACGCTGAATATCAGGGCACTCATCTTCAAATAACAGACATATCATATGATTTTCTCTGCTCTTTTGACCAGTCTAATCTTTTATTTTATTTAAGAGAAAAAGAAAGACAAAAAGCAAAAGAGACAGACAAATGACAACAGCAAATCCAAAACAGTAACATGATAGGTTTACAAAACAAGATGTTAGGAACTAGACAATGGTTGCAATATTGCATATCGTTACCTTCAACATGGTTGTTTAGATTAACAGATATAGACATGTAAAATTGATCTAATCATATGAGTATTAACCATTCTTTCTCAATAACTAGTACATTCAGCAGTATAGTCATTTTAGCTATTTTACATATACATATATACAGATTTATGTCTTTTTCTTTTTCCCTTCTTTCCTTTTCTTTCCCAATCACTGTTGCTCTTTGAGCAGTTCCTTACCCTTACACAGTGTTGATCAATCTAATCTTGATGTCTACTTTGAGAATAAAACTGCTACCCTTGCTTGTTTCAGGGTCCTCATGCCTAGAATATTGTTTTTTATCCTTTGATGGTTAGTCTATGAATTTATTTTTGGAGTATATGCATATTTTGAATGCTAGAAAACATTGGATTTTTTTTTTTTTTTTTTTTGGGTAATGGGGACTGAACTCACAACCTCACGCCTGCCAGGCAGGCGCTTAGGCCACTAAGATAAATCCCCCGTGTCTTTTAATTGGGGTGGTGAGGTAATTTTTATTGAGAGTTATTATTGAATGGTACTGACTTATTTCTGAGGTTTTTTTTCTTTTATTCCTTTGTAACTATTATAACCATTCACCTTGCTTGATGTATCCATACCGTCAGACTTTTTGGCTCTAGTGGCTTCATTGTGTCAGTCCAAAATATTCTTGAGTATATTTTGGAGCATGGGCTTGGTGTTCATGAGCAAAGAATTATTTGTTGTACAACATCCTTATTTCTCCACTGATTTTGAAAAAAATGTTTTGCAGGATATATTAGTCTACATTGAAAGGTGTTTCCTTTTAGGACTTAAAACGCTAATCTCTCTTAGCATTTAACAGTGTTCAAAAGTCTGCCGTAATCCTAAAGGATTTACCTTCATAAGTGACTTTTTTGCTTTTCTTTGAAAGATTTGAGGATTCTGTCCTTGCGTTGTGCTTCTGGGATTTTTTTGTGATATGCCATGGGAAAGTTTTCTTTTTCCATCCTTGTCGGTGCTCTATGAGCCTCACCTGTGTGTTGAGTTCTTTCCCCACACTTGGAAAGTTTTCTGCTATGATTTCTGGAAACAGAATTTTTACTTCATTTATGTTATTCTCTAATTTCTAACTCCATTTAGCTTCAGGTTAATCTACTTAGCATTATCTAGTAGCAGCTGGGTGAATTTTCCTAGTTCTCTTGTCATGCTTAAGGTATTCCTGAGCATATCATGTGTTTCCATTCTCTACTTCAGGCCTGAGACTCTTTTCACATTAGTTATTTCTGCTGTTCATGCATTTGATAGAATTCATTATCTCTTGGCTTTCTGTGGGGCACCTTTTCATGAATTGTTTCTTTGATAAATTTATTGGTCATGATTTGAATAGTTTTTAACTCTTCTGATTTTTTTTTCCATAATGATATTCATCAGTTTGTTAATCTCACTATCTTTTGAGTCATGTTATCTTTGAGTTTGCCAGGTTTATTTCTTCTTTAATCATTTTCATGTAGCTCATTTATTTGTTGTTTGATTTTCTCTGTTGTTGCCATCTGGATTTACTTTAGGGGAGTTGTGAGTCTTTGGAGGCATTTTGTTGCTGGTATAAAGACTTCTTTATTGAAGACTGTTTTCCAGTGATGTGATCATAGTTTTGTCAGTAGGAACTGCTTACCATTTCAATCTATTTAGTTTGATTTTTGGATACTATCATTGTTTTGTAAGTGAAGAATTTCTACTGGGAATAACAACACCAACAGTTGCTACTGTACACCAATCATAAACTTTAAAACTTGATCATTTCACCTTCTGTCAATGTCAAGTATAGATTATATTATACTGCTATTCACAGTTTGTCTGGGATGTGCAGTATGGGGAAAGCAGAGACAAAGGGAAAGAGGGAGGGGATGTATCAGTGATAAGAAAGGAAAGTTAAGAAAAATGTCGATAGGTGGAAAATAAAAGGTCTGCCCCTATTGGAATTATTTGTATTGCTGAGGGAAGCAGCTAATGTTGAGGGGGTTTGGAATGTGTTTGTATATCCCTGTATGCAGTTCTATTTGGAGCTTGAGAGAAGCTATGGAATTGTCATTGGAATCTGTTAATATCTTTGTAGTTAGTTTTGTATGGATCCTCTAAGTCTATTTTTGCTAAGGATTATCTAAAATGCCCTTGAATGGTTCTGTTTTTAGTTAGAGCATTGGTTATTTCTGATTCTCTAGTGTATATATATGGGAGATATATGCTGTATGATAGAGGGAGAGGGTGAGATAGTAAGAAAGTGAAAAATACTAGAGAAAAGAAAAAATACCGAAGAAAGTAAAAAAAATAGAGGAGTACAACAAGGAGTAGTACAAAAGGCCAAATTTAAAGAATAAAGTAAAATAACAAAACAATAGGAATAAAAAAGTAAGAACTAGTCGGGGGGAAAAAAAAGATAACCCAGAACAAACAAGCAAGGAAACAAAAAACAAAACCTTCCTACAGTCATGTTTCCTTTATACAAAAGTACAGTCTGTGAGAAGCCAAGCAGTTTCCTCCTGTGAACTACTCTATTTCCTGTCCAAAGTGGTGAGGGCTGTTGATTTCTCTGGACACATTTTCTTAGTGTGAGCTGTACTCTAGGTATGTGACCAACTGCACATTTCTGCCATAGTCTCAAGAGCTGACTGTCTCAATTGATTTGAAAGGTCTGTTTTTTTTGAAGACCTGAATGTGTGGTGTTTGTTTCCCACTGTTCTGTTGCTTCTGGCTTCTGCGAATTCTTGGCTTGCATGCATCTTACTTTCTGTGCCCTGCAGGGCAGTTAGAATGATCATGAGTCTAGTCTATCACCCAGTCACTGAAGAGCCAATTTTTCCCTTCAATTCAATCATCTCGCAAGATGGAGTGGAGGGTAAGGTGCCATGATCTAGATGCAGTCAAGCACCCCAAAATTCAGATATTGGATTTTGCTCCACTTTGATTCTCTTTTTAGTTGCCTGGCCATGTAACATTTTATCTTGTGCCCTTGCCTCAGGATAACTGCTTTTCTCCAATGCTAATTTGAAGACATTCACTTTGCTGTCACTCCCTACTTGGCCACTCTCTCCACCTGAAATGGCTTCTTTAGAAATACATTTTCATTGTCCTCAACTAATTTGAAATACTATTTCCTATGAAGCTGTGTGAATATCTAAAACAACTATATAAGGTAGCCTACTGAATAGTTAGAAATAAAAGTCTTGATTCTGATGTTAAAGGTTATGCATTTTAATATGATCTTTTGGTTGATTTATGTAAAGCTTTGTATTTTTCATTTTCTCAGTCCTGTCATTGTGGTGATGTATGCTATATTTTAGCATGAAGTTTGCCATAAGCAATAAAGTCAGAGTCCCAAAGAAATTTTAATTTATTTCCCTATTTTTAACTCAGAGCTTTTTTCATTATTCAGTTATTTTGTTTGGGATGTTTAGCTGGTATCATTTTAATACTCATATAAATAATGTAGAATTTTAACTTAAAGGTAAAATTTAAGTAGATAAATCATTTATAGAAAAAGTTTAAGGGTGGACATTATAACAATATAGACGATAACAAAATATATACTAATAATCTCTCTGAATGTTATATTTTATATTCTAGTTT
Organism: Dasyprocta punctata; assembly: GCA_004363535.1. Classification (NCBI taxonomy): domain Eukaryota; kingdom Metazoa; phylum Chordata; class Mammalia; order Rodentia; family Dasyproctidae; genus Dasyprocta; species Dasyprocta punctata. The sequence goes on along the minus strand of RJWM01023779.1, from coordinate 21,924 downwards.
GCTTAGAGCATTTTTCTCTAATAACAAGATAAAAATATGAAAATGACTCATAAAATGGTATGCAATGTGGAATGGAAACACATGTTTCTAACATTCTGTATTAAGAAAAAATGAAGCATGAATAACAGTTAAATGCAAAAAGTTCTTATTGAACATTTAGCTAATATTTTTTAACAAAGAGCTGATTCAAGGAATAAGATGATGAAAAAGGAGTTGTCCTCAAGAAATCTGCAACTTAGAGGAACGAATAGGTCCTTCAACAGCTGTAACATAAACCTGAATTTTTCTTACAGAATAAGAAAAAACAATGCTAGAGCAGTTCAGTTTGCACGGCTAAATGCATGACAGTATTTGAGTTCAATCTTATGTTAGGGGTAGGATGTAAAGAGTTAAAGAAGGGGAAGAAGGAAACAAGGTTAGAAACAATAAGCAAAGGGAAGGGAAGAAAGGAACCAAATGGTTCAGTAATGTTACAAAAAGGACATATGGGTGAGGCCTGAGAGGAAGATTGGAAATAATGTTATAGTAAAGTCACATGATCTTCAATTCCTAACAATCCTAGTTTAGAAAATAATACAGCACTTTTGTAGAATTTTGTGCAGGATAATACACACCAAAAAGGAGAATAACAAGGCAGTGGAATTCAATACATAAAGAAGGAAAGCATGGAGTTGACACAAAAGAGTTCGGACAAGTCACAGCTTTTAACTGGAGAAATGAGCATGGGGCTAGCAGAGTTTAAGAGATGTAACAAAACATGGTACATGAGAGAAGGCTTAAAAGATGATACTAAATTCTGAGTCTAAGTTACTAAAGGGGAAGCATTTATGCTAAATAATAAGACAAGGGAAAAGATAAACTTGGAGGGGAGGAATAAGTTTACATTTTGTAGATAATGAGAAATAGTTCTAATTAAGCCCATACATAAATTACTAAATTATAATAAAACACATCTTAAACAACTAAATTAACTTAAAGCTTTCAGAGCTGAATAAAAAAAATAGAAGGTCTAAGAATGAAATAAGTAGTGCAATATGTTCATAGATATGGAGATCAACTATTGTCAAAATGAATGCAAACGTGCTGTAAACATGTACTAATAAAAATTTTTAAAAAGGATTGTTTCTTTTGAATTAAATAACCAATGTAATATCAATTTTATTAGAGGCAATTTTAACTGTACAATAACATTTTTGGATCAGTGGTTTAAGTATTCAAAAGTAAAGTTTGTTGTACAAGAAAAAATAAACAACGATGGTCGAATAAATCTTAAGCACAAATTTTAAAAAAAGATGAAAGAAAAAATAGTGTCAACATGTCAGGTCTTCCTATTTTGATTTACAAACTCAGTTTAATGCCAAAGAAATGTGAGCAAGGTATTTTGTGGATAATAACAAGCTGACTTTGACATTTATATGAGGAAGCAATAATATAATATTGAAAACTTAAGTTAGAAGACAGACATTATTTGACTTTAAGGTTTATTACAAACTTAAAATAATCGTAACCATGTGATATTTGCAAAACAAAAAACAAACATATCAAGAGAACAAAGCAAACAGAGCAGAAATACACCATACAAATATACAAAAGGAAAAGGCATTACAATGGAGAAAAGATACTCTTCTTAAAAAATTCATACTGGAACAACTGCTATCTATATACAAAGAAAGGCTTTATATCTCTTACCAAAATTTAAATGTATTATAGACTTAAATGTAAAAACACAAAAACCATCAAACTCCTAGAAAATAAGATAAAATCTAGATAATCTTGAGTTTGAGTATGACTTTTTAGATGGAACACTAAATACAGTAAAATTTTAAACTTCTGCTCTGTGAAAAACACTAATGAGAAAATGAAAGAATACAATACAGAAGGGGAGAAAATATTTGTACAGGGTATCCTATGTGGTGATCAAGTTTAACCTTGTTAACTTGTTTGGCTTGGGAGCTGCCCAGGGGATTGGTGGAGCATACTTCCAGGTGTGTCTGGGTGGATAATGGAGGTCTTCCCTCGATACAATATCTGGTCCCTTGTCCTTTCCTTTTTGGCACTGTTTCCTTGTTCTGCTTCTTGGTTGCCATGGAACTACATAGCTTAGTTCTGTCAAACTTGTCTACCATGACAATTCTGCCTTGCACAAAAACATGGACTGAATCTCTCTCCTGAAACTATCAGCTAAATTAAACCTCCCTTCCTTTAAATTGTGGATGTTGGTTATCACGTCCCAGTGCCAGCAAAAGTGACTGATACATCTAATAAAGAACTGTTATCCAAAATATACAAAGATTCTTAAAGGTCAATAATAAAAAAATTAAAAATTGGCAAAAGATGTAAAGATAAATTTTATCAAAGAAAATACATGGATGGCAAAACACATGGAAACATGCTCATCAGAAATCATTAGGAGATTATAAACTAAAACAATGAGATTAAAAAGTCCAAAACATGGTTAACACCCAGTGCTCATTAATTGCTGGCAGGAATGCAAATTAGTACAGCTACAATGGAAGACAGTTTGACAATTTCTTTAAAAACTAAACATATCCTTACCATTCTCTTATGATGCAGTATTCATGCTCCTTGGTATTTACACAAATGAACTGTAAATTTCCAGTCACAGTTCTGTACATGTATGTTTTATTGACTTTAATCACAATTGCCAAAAAAAATGGAAACAACAAAAACAATATAATATTATTCAGCATCAAAAAGAAATGAGGTATCAGGCCATAATAAGACACAAGGGAACCTAAATGAATGCATACTAACAAGTAAAACAAGTCAATCTGAAAAGGTTACAAATTGTACAATTTCAACTATGCATCATTCTGCAAAATTAAATTACAGTGAGAGTAAAAAGATCAATAGTTACTAGGGTCTACAGGGAAGGGAGGCTTGAACAGTTGGAGCATAGATAAGGTATATGTTGTTAGATATATACAGCATAAAACACAAGAGTGAACATAATGCAAGCTATGAACTTTTGGTGATAATGATTCATCAAAGTAGGTTCATCAGTTGTAACAAATATACCACTCTGGCAAGATGTTGATGGTGGAGAAGGCTGTGCTTGTGCAGAGATAGAGAGTATATATAGGAATTCCACTTCTAGTTCAACTTCGCTGTGAAGCAAAAACTTCTAGAAAAAGGTATTATTTTTTAAAAAAAGTTTTCTAAGGTTAGCATAAGTAAGGTTTGAAAACTGCATTTTCTATGGTCATCCAATTGTTTAGTTTTGTTTGGTACTGGGAATTGAACTCAGGACCTTGTGCTTGCCAAGCAAGCACTGGTGCCACTAAGCTGTATCTCCGGTCCTGAAAGTTGCATTTTTAAAATCAGTCATAAAGTAGCCAGTTAGAGCTGGGCATGGTGGTGCATACCTGTAATCATAGCACTTGGGAGGCTGAGGCAGGAGGATCAGTATGAGTTTAAGGCTAGCTTGGGCTACATAGTCACCCAAGAGACTTCTTTTGAGACCCTGTCTCAAAAGAAACCAAAACAAACAAACAAAAAAACCCAAGTAATCAGTTGTAATAGTCTTCCTAATTGTCCAGTTGTGTTGAAATTCTTGATCCTTGAATAATGAATACATTCAAAACAAAAATGATAAATTACTTTGGTGACAACTAGTAGAATAACTTTAAGGGCTAAATAAACCAACGTTTTTCACCTTGATTTTCAGATGTTTCTGATCATGATCTAAATGGTAGGGGTGGAAAAATGAAAGAAAAAGAGGAAAAGAAACTAATGTGATGATGAAATGTCACAAAAATGGGAACTGGAGATAAAGGAAAAAGAAAAGGATACATATTTTTTTTTCTCCCTATGCCACAGATATGTTAAAAAAGAGAAAATGAATTCTGAGGAAATACGCAGTAATACTGAATGAAGTCATTGATATTTTCCCAATTGATTAACTGTTCCACTAATTTCTTCTGGAAACAAGTACATTTTTTGAAGACATTAAAAATGTGGGAAAAAGGTGGTCATAATTGACAAGCTGGTATGTATTTTTTATAGAAATTATAGCTCAGTCAACAATATTCTAAAATGCTTTTTAAGAATGGTGTATAGAACTACACATTTTGTAGGTGTCAGGCACTGGAGACACCTAAAAAAAAAAAAAAGAAAGAAAGAAAATGCACTGTATTTCTTCAATATCAGTGTACATCCCACCTTAAAGATATAACACTGCTATCTGCAACAGGGCAAATGGACTAAGAGGACCAATGCAATGTCAACACAAGGTAGACAGTGACCTATTCAGGTAGACTTGAACATATAATGGAAGGAATGTCTAAATATGAATTCAGTGGTTTTGACTCTCTTCATGTTTTATGGCAGCAAAATAGAAGGCATCTAGAAGTGGTTCCTTTTAGTGAGTTTGAAAGATATCTAGATAGTAAAACTTAATTCTCTTGAGGGTTATCAGTTTTTTGGATAAAAGCCCCCCAGTAGTTATCCTTCAGCTGAATTCTGTGAGCCATTTTCAATCCTGCTCATCGTAATTTTTCTGGAGAATTGTCACTAGTAAACAAACAAACAAGCAAAAACAAAAACAAAAACAAACCCCACTTTATTATGGAAACTCTCATCTTGAGATTTTGAGATTCTTTTCCTACTTTAGCCAAATTTTCATTAGTTCTCTTTCAGGTTTTCTATCATGCAAATGTAATTGTGAGTATGTCTCAAGACTCAGGGAGAGAATACCAACATGCAAAACTTTTCCCATTTTCTTTTCCTGTCACCACTCTCATTTCCTCACATAATTTCAGCTATTATTTCCATGATGGCAAATATAAAACAATATGTCAAAGATCAATAATAGATCCAATTCAGGTCTTTACCTAATTAGTAAGGTATCATTAAATAGACATTTTTGCTGTATCTTGACCATCAATTTATTTAAAATGAAACTCCTTACTGCATTTTTGTCTCGTTTTCTATCTTTCTTTTGTACCTCAGTTTACCTTGGATATTATTAGAAAAGTTTTTATTTCTAATTTTTTCCTCTTAAGTTTTGTATAATGAAGATCAAATACATTATCAAATCTTTCCCCTAATCTTTATGCACAATAACCTAATTATTGGTATCTTATTACCAATTATTTAATATTTGGTTCTATATTGTTCTTTTTCTCAATGTTTGTTCCTTATTATTCTCTTTCAATAGATTAGCAAACTCTTTAAAAATAATGTTTTTTGTATCATAAGGAACCCTCAAACTACAGCACTTTTAAATGCCTTGTTATTGACTGAGAAGCTGAAAAAAAATCCCTAAAGTCATTTTCTTTATTGTCTTCTATTGTTACAAGGTTATATTCACAGGCAAAAACATACATCTCAATTTTCTTTAAAAGTTAAAGTGAATCTTAGATTTACTTGCCTTGTCCTCCAAGTGCAGTTCTAAAAAGCGCAGATAAGCCACTGGTGCAAATGCATCAGCTGAATGCATGACTATTTCTGAGGAATCTCTGAAACAGAAACAATTTACACCGCATTTATTTACTACATAAACTGTGGCTACTGATAGGAGATACCAAAAATCCTCACTTGATGCTCATTTCCATGGTTGCAAACTATGTAGTTACAAACATTTTTAATAATCCAATATTTAATTGAGTAAAAAGATCAAGAATATTACTTTTAAGAATATTAAAATAATGATGTGCTTTACTTTTATAAGGACACACAGTACAACTTTTAGGTTCAAAACTCACTGAACAATTTTGAGACAAACTTGTTTAATTTCACTTTCACAAATCTGCTTGGCATGGGTTAAACATTAAACATTAGTACTTTATCTTCATTATTCTTTTCATTTTTAAGAGGCAATTCATTCAGTGTTTCACACAAAAATCTCAATTATCCTTCACAAAAGCAGTACTAGTGATGTTTTTAAGCTCTAGCTGAACTCTTCACACTGCAATATCATTGCTATTTAAATTGATTGTTTGACACAGTAATTACCATGTTCAGGTAAAATGGTATGAACTTCTTGCTGGCATCATATGGATAAATGTAAATTAACACAACTTTTTATTAAAGATACCCTGTAAAGCACATATGAATACTGAGATTATGACAAATCCTAATAACTATTTTTACTGTTTATTAAGAGGGAAATAATGCTTTGCATTTCAACTGAAACTTTAAAAACCGAAATTCGTTTTTATTTCATGCTTCAGGAAATCTATTTAATGCTTATATTACTATTGTTAGTATTCTGAACATCACAGTGTAAGAAAACAAATTCTTACTTTGACTCCACCACTAATGAAAAAACATTCTTGCATTAATTTTGTGGTGCAAAATCACTTAGCAGAAACTTCAAAATCTTAATTCCAAAATACTACATTTTCATGAAGAGACTATGTTTACTTTCCACTTGAAAGATTTAAGATTTAAAGCATGTTTTAATCATAAGTGAAATAAATTGGACATACATGTGTAAATATCACATTATCTCTCTGGTGTGAGAAACTGAAATTGTAAATAACAACCAAAAAAGTACAATAGATATTGTAAAATAGGAAGACACTGTTCAAAAGAAAACGGAACTAGAGACATGGGAGATGGAAAGGAAGGAAGGGAAAGAAAAACATCAGAGAAAGATAAAATGAAAATAGAAGTTTGTTAATGGGGGGAAAGGAAGTTTGAAAGGAGGGAATGGGAATGGAAAAAAAAAGAAATTAAGATATATCATATACAAATACAAATTCTGTGTAACGAATGTTGTCACTAGGTATACCTAAATTGTACCAATAAACTTAAATAAAATTAAAAAATAAAAGAGCATGTTTGATGATTAAAATAAAAAACAATTTCCATTCATTTAGTATCAAATATGCATCTTGCTAATGATTAGAAAGATAACATTAAAAAAGATTTCTTTGATATTAAAAAGAAAGTAACTTATAAAACAGTAGAATTATTAAAGAGTCATGATCCTGATGAAAAGATACAACTTGTCTTTACAGGCGATGTCAAGGAACAGATGCTTCTAGATGTGAGGAGGAAAAAAAGATAAAGTACAGAGGAAGTCCTCTTGCTTGCTACCTCCTGTCTCTATGACTTGAAAGTTAAATCACTTTTTTTCCCTTTAATTTGTTATTTCTCCCTTTCTTCAGAGTTGTGTGCTCTGGTCAAATCTTGACTGTACAATAAGATTCAAACCTTAATTCTTGTTTATGATGTCACTCTTAGATTAATTCCAGTTTTCTGTTCCTGATCCCAGTCCTGGAAAATAACCGTGGGCTTAAATGATGCCTAATGCAGGCAGCTTGGTTTTGATATCCCTGAAATGGAGTGCATCAATACCATAATTAACCTGAACCAATATTATCTCAGTGGAAAGGTTTTCAGGTCCTCCTTTATCTTATCTTTCTAAAAAGAGAAAGATGACAACACATAGCTTACTTAATTGATGCAATTACCACATTCAGGATCAAGAGTATTATATATATATATATATTTTCTGAGGCACCTGATGGAAATGGAGAATGTGATTTTTTAATGGTTCTATTAAATCTGTAACTTCTAAGTGACTAACATCATTCACTTACAAAAAGCAGGTGTCAACTGAGACTAGATATGAAAGCAAAAGTTTTGTTTTAAACACAATAATGCAACAATTACCCTTCCCTTCTTTTTCTAAATTATTACCTAAAACTACTTCCAGGAACATCTAGTCTGTTTGCTTTACAGATTTCTCTGAGTCCTAAAAGCACGATCTGTCAGAATATCTTCAGATTAAACCAGAAAATAAATGAAGTCCAATTGTGCTAGACCAAGAATACTTTCAATTATGCTAGAGCAAAAGTGCTTTGTTGGCTAGCCTTCTCTCATTTCTCCACTAATGTAAGTAACCAGTGATGTTATGATTTGTCATACAAATGAGGCTTCTTTACACTAAAGGCTTGCCAATATTTCCTTTCATTACTGTGTCAGATTAACCTCTACCCACAACTTTAATATGGCAACTCAGTCTGTCTGATCCTCTTGTTACGATGCCAGGCTCCTGGAAGTGTGATATCTTACCATACCTCCTATCTAAAAGAAACACTCTGGTGTTATCTTTTGAGATATGGTCTTTGTTCTTCTCTAAAAAAACAACTGTGCGAGGCTGAGGTTGAGACACTGTTTACTTTTTCTGCTCTAAACTATGACTCTGTTTCACTAAGACAACACAGGTATTCATTCCCGGTGGATTCACACCTAGTCTCACAGACGTGTCAAATGTTATTCCTATGAAGCTTGCTCTGACATCCATAGACAGTACTCATTTTATCCTCTGCATGCTTTAGTACCACATTTACAGTTCTCTCTCCCTCTCATAACACATCTATTACACAATTATATTCATCATTGTTTACCTGCCCCTGTCCCACTCCACCCCAACACCTGCCTTAACACAGAGTAAAACATATGGTAGCCATTAGACATTTGTTAAATAAGCAAATAAATGTGTAGCCAAGCTTTTTAAAATATTCTCACATTTACACATTAACTACTGAAACAATCAGAAATTCACGCTGATTTTTCAATTACCTATCTTCATATGAATACAATTTGTCGTGCACAAGTCATACATAAATGTTTATGTACACATATAGATCAATATTACCACATAACATCTCTAGAATAATAAAAATAAAGGGTAATATGTCTAAAAAATTGAATACAAGAAAAGTAGTTCATAAGTTCAAACAAATTCCAAAGAAATACAGAAAGCGATGTGAGAAAGCAGGTAAGGTGCTTGCTTCATCCTCATGGTGAAATGTCACTTCCCAGGGCTCATTCACTGAGCCTGTCTTGAATGGATAGAAAATAAGCAGGTTGAAAAATGGAAAACCAGTATATAGTATTTTAACAATGGGACTTAGTCCTTCTTTGTCACTTTGTTCATTCTTGTTGTTCCATCCATCAATCCACAAATAGCAACTTTGTGGCAGTAGCATTGTAATTTCTCTTTGACTATTCACAGGGAAATACAGTTGTCTCAAGTACTGATATTAAAAATACGTATCATCAATACAGAAAAGAAAATGATAACTATCATTAACAGAATTTGAGGACTTCAGTTCTTTACATGTACCACACACACACACATAAACACATACACACACACAAGCAAGAAGATAAGTTTTTTATTTGAGAACCTATAATAGTTCTGCAGTCATTCTCTTCTTTTAAATGCTAGGCTATACATGCTTATAAATGCTAGGCTAAGTTATACCAATTTTTCTTATAAGATTTAAAAAATGTTATTTAATTCAAGCACAAAACATTTTATAATAAACTTCTAGAACTATCTTGATCTCTTAATTCATTACACAAGATTCAATTTGCATTTTAAAAACTTCTTAATTAGAATCAAATAATTTTGGATGTAAATGTTTTTCTCCCTTTAGAGGTGGCTTTGTCACTGTTTATTAAAAAAATGTTATTTGAATCAGGTATTTGAAATAGAATCCTAATGAATAAATAGCTGCATGCTTGCTATAGCACATCAGTACTTATCATATCAAATATATTGGTCAAAGAATGAATTCTAAACTACAGAATCCATCATTATCAATTGCTAATTGCTAAATAGTTACAGGAACTAAACATAGCTTTAAATTGTATCATCTGGAACACTATCCTAAGTAAAACAACTTTCATTTATGTAGTTTTAGAATGGATAATGCTTGTTCACTCACATCATCGTATTTAGTGACAGGTATGACAGGATATTATTCTATTTTTAAGAGAAGAATAGACTTTGTTCATAGTAAGAGACAGCATTCTTCATTAAATCTTGATATGTTCAAGCCTATAATCTCTAGTTATCACCAAATAGAGGAACAAATAAAAAGGAAACAAAACATGTAAACAAAAACAAAGAATAAATGATAAAATAATTTAATATCTAACAAATATTTTTAGTGAGAGCTTAAGCATAAGAACAACCACTGGAGGTGATAATGGCCAAAATGAGCTAAATCTTGGAAGCAGCCTACATGTACTGATGAATGAATAAAGAAGATGTGGTATTTACAAACAATGAAGTATTACTGTGCCAAAAAGAAAGATAAATCTGAGGTATCCATAGGAAAATGGATGCACCCTGAGACCATAAGGTTAAATGAAATAAATATGACTATGGCTCCTCTTACAAGAGAAGCCCAAATTATAGAGTCAAATAAAAGATAGACAATAGAAGTGGGGAGGTAGATCTTTCTCAAATAGGAAGAGGATTAAGAGATACATGGAGGGAAGAGAAGGAGATAAGGGAAAGAGGATGAAAAAAATCAATTGAGATGAGCCATGTACATGTACAAACTCCATACAAGGAATGTAATCATTATGTACCACAAACATATACTAATAAAAATAAAAAGAAAATGGAAATATTTAGCAAAGTGAGGAGGAAAAATAGGAAGGTAATTTAAAGGAATCAAGAAAGTTCTGAAGCTGAAAGGAAAGTAAAACCTATGAAAGAAGAAGGAAAAGTAAGTCTCAGAAGCAGATTGCAGATTAATTAGGTGATACATAATAATGAAAATGCAGTGCTTCCTTTGTGTTCTGAAGGGACACCATCTGCATGGTGCCACTTTTCATATGTTGTTGATTTGTCTGTACATCTCTGTCTCTGCTTTTTTTTTTTTAACACAAAATACTTCTGAAGAGCAGGATAACACCTTACAGAGATCCGCCTACATAATATGCCTCAATAAATGACCATTTGGTTGCGATAAACAACTTACTTTTCCACAAGAGGCTTCTAATTCTCCATCAGTGACACTCCCAATAGCATGACTAACTCCCTCACACCATTATCTCTGTCAGGCTGAAGTTTCTATGTCTACAATATGAAGAGGCTGAAAAGATTACTTTTTCAGGTTGAAGCACTGTTATAAACAGATTGTCTAGTTATGAGTTATAAATTAGTACATGTACAATAGTTAATAGATTGTCCATAGACATTTGAGAGTTACAGGACCTCAATTCGTTACACAAATGAGCAAAAAAATTTTTTTGGCATGTCTTCTTACTGTTTTCTTTAATTTGCTTAGTCCCATATTAATAAACACACATATTCCAACTTTTCCATTGTAAGTTTACCCTAGCATGCAAATGCTTTTCTTGAATACTATTTCATAGAATACTTCATGCACATTAAATTCATGAATTATTTCACGATTATTATGACCAGAAGTATTTCTCATCTACAAATTTATGATTCTTAAGTTTTACCACCTTGTATCATAAATATACTCAGATACATTCTTTTTCAATTTCTATAAAGGCAGAAACTCTCTTACAACATAAGTAGTGCCCTAGTAGAATGCACTGGACACAACAGGAACTAAATAAAAATTTGCCAAATACATTATTAAACTGACAATTAATAGAAAAGAAGTTAGAAGAACATGAAATAAGAGTGCATGAACATTATACATGGTAAGGAAAAGTGGTTTATTGGTTTTACTAAATAAGCATTTTTTAGATTATCCACTTTGAGTTGTCTTATTTTCTTATATCATTCCCTTTATTATTAATATCAAAGAATTAAAGTCTTAATGTCGAAAACATTGAACTCTCCATCCAGTCAATAGTAATTCTGACAGTTTTTCCAGGAGGCATAAGAGCTCAGAAAAAACAGATAAAATGCTCTAGCATGTAAGATGAGTAACATAAATAAAAGCATGGATAATAATGTAACAAAGTAAAGAAAGTTCCAGTTTTTCACTACACTAATTTTAACAATTTACAGCAAAATCATACTACTTACCATAAATTGAATGTTTAAAAACAGTCTGTATGTAAAAATAACCCCAAATAACTAAAAAAGAAATGTTTTGTATTACTATTCTAACTTGTTAGAGATGGGAAAAAGGAAAAAGAGGATGGAGTTAATGGAACCCACAGGCTACTGATGTGGCAGTTTATCAAATGTAGTTGTAATGAAAGATAAATAATACAGGCAATTCACACTTCATGAAAGGATAAAAGTGTCAGTGTGTAGGTACTAGTTTTACTGCAGGCCATAATCAGCAAGTAAACGAAAGTGCAATGTCTAAAAAGTTTATAGCCTTGTATGAAGGCCTCGTCCTGTCAGGTATTGATTTAAGTATTCAGACAACTTCAGTTGTATTAAACAAATTGAGTGTTTGTGAACTTAGAGGACATGTTCTATTTCTCACAACAAAACTTGCCTCAAGCTTAATGTGAAGTTGTTTCTAACGTTCAAGTTTCAGGAAAGGAAAGAAAATGCTGAAATGATCTCTTACACAATTATTTTCTTCTTAAATAGAGGGCAATCCAAAGTGAATGTTTCATACTCTCCACCTTCACCGCATACATGAACTCCATACTTCTTAGAAAGCTGAAAATAGAAAAATAAAGGAACAGGAAACTTAAAATTAGACAGAAAAATGCTTATTTAACCTATATTATTTTATCCTTAAAAAAATCATGTACAAATCTTTCACTCCAAAATAAATTGTTAAGTTACAGGAAAATACCTTTTGCTTAAAAGATATGATTAATGCCATTTAAAAATTACCATAAAGCATAAATCTTTTTTAATAATCCCAAACTCTTATATAGGTGTGAGGGACTAGTGCTTTTCTTTACATTGCCAAAGCTTAAGATTTACTATAAATTGTAGGAATAGTGCCAATTTTAGGTTCAAAGGAGGTTAAGGTACTGTGTAGTGAATGAAAATATATATAGCCAAACTATGCTACCCCTGCCCTCTGACCTTTATGTGGAATGGGAAAAATATGTTGTTTTTAGAGAATTTCTCAGGGACACAGAGAAAAAAATGTAAGGCCTTCCTGTAGGCCTGTGAACAAAAGGAAGTCACATGCATGGTTATTATACTTGAGACTATTATTATTAGGAAAGTTCCAGGAGCAGTAAAACTAGTGACATTCCAAAGCTGTAGAAGGTCTTGAAACGTCCAAGTCCAAAAAAGATAGAGCTTGTAAAGTTATCAAACTTGAAATTTAAAAAAAAAAAAACAAGCAAGCAAAGAAAAAACCCTATGATTCGTATTAAATTTAAGCCCTACTAATCAAGTGATTTTGATATTCAAAGTAAAAAAAAAAATCTGTTTTGCAGGTACATGGTTGGCACCCATGTGCAGAAACACCCTCACTGGCTGTCTTGGATATGACTCTTTCAGCTTTTGTGTTGAGGCTATATCACCATGTTTCTATCTCCTTCACGCTAAAGGTTACGCTATACCCGCTTACACCCTTTCCTAGCCCAATGTCCTCACAGCCTGAGGAAGAGTGACACCTTTGAGGTTTTATTACTGTGAATGCTAGACTACTGCCTACTTCATCACTTCTAGATGCATAGTTACACATTTATTTATTTGGTTTTCATAGTTGTGCTACTACTCTGAATCTACTGAATTGAACTATCGACTGTGTACCTCAAGGGATTTAAAGCACAGATCTATGAGAATTCTGTTTCTCCCGCTAAGGCTCAGTAGTCATGTGAATGGTGCAGTAAAATCAAAAAACAAGAAAAGTGAGGGAAAGAAAATGGCAGTGTTTTCTATAAAAGCTCCCAAGAGCAAAGTAGATAAATTTTCATCTTGCCGGAATCATGAAGTAAAACTCAAAAGGCCCAATTATGAGCAATGGCTCTAATGAGCAACTGGGACCAAATAACAGGAAGAGACTACTCTGTCATATGATACTACATCAAATTAATATCTGCTTTACTATAAACACATATGCATAATAATGTGACATGGATTTCAGGTATGTATCTCTTTTGCCAGCTAGTATCTATCCCCATCTACTCAACTTTCAGAAAGGGAACCTTGTATTCTCACTTCTGTGACTCAATGGCTAGTCTCTTCAGGTGGGAAGTAAGCTTTATCATTAGCTTTCTTTAACAGAAAGTGTTTCATTGTATCTCTGCATTATTTTTGTAATCCATCATCAAAAATAATTGTGTAAAGTTTGTGTATCTGTTATATCCCTCGGAAATGGTTCTATCTGTCCTTAGTAAAAACAATGTAAGCTTCTTTACTAAACTAACATTTGCTCTTAAAATTATAGGTCTAATATTTAAAAAAGTATTCATTTAAATCTGTACATATCCAGTGATGTTCCCAGTTTATATACACTATTTCTATAACATTTATTCAGTCACTCAATTCTTCAACAAATCTTCACTGAACAATTATTAGCTAAGCTTTGATAAATGATGACAAGCCAAACGTAAACAAGAAAATTTCACTGGTCTCCTGGAGTTCACCAAATACAGTATACTGCACTTTGTAGTCTAGTACTACAAAATAATGATTGATTATAGAAATAATTCATATATATAATCTCTCCTCTATAAATGAATATGTATGATCTCGTCTCCTTTTATTATTGATAGATCAGTATGGACACATAAATTCCAAATTAAGGAGTCTGGATAAAGGATAAAGTATTTTTAGGGTGGAGGATCTAACACCTATTCTATGAATCTTTATAATTTTTTTTTTAGTTCCTCCAAATTCTACTACCTTCAATTTCAAACATGGATAAGTACTGAGAAAAAAAATCATCTTTATTGGTTTTGTTAGCCATCTCCAAGGCATTGTGATGTCTTGAGAAAACCTCCTCGGAACCAAGGCTTGATACCCACCTTTGAAAGATACATCACTCTATTTAAAATGAAACTCTTATAGCACAAAGCATGGTGTAGGCATATAATACAAAGTATCATTTTAGATAAGTATCTTGATGTCCACATTCCAGAGACATAATAATCTTCAATTTACTTCAATTTTCTACAACTAGTAAGTCAATGTTACTATTTTTTATACTTCTCATAGAAAGCAGCAACTTTAGTCTCAATACATCTCAGGTCTGTCTCTGGTTTCACCTCAAAATTGCGATTATTCTACGCTAGCGCTTAATCACTCTAAATATAATTTATGCAGTTTTCTTTCATGATGCTTATATTTCTTTATAAGCATCATTTAATGAAAAATGCTACATAATTAAGAGTTTTTCTAAAGTTTTTTTTTTACTAATTTTTGTGATTCTATAATTTGTATAATAATCTGTACTGAAAAATATGAGTATTTTAATGGTATCTATTCTTTCTTTAGGAGTTAATATTTTAATATTAAAATTTATTTAATAGTTTTAGCATGTGAAATGTAGACAGCTATTTTCATAAAAAATATGCCAAACAGGCTATAAAATTTTCCATTTTTTACTTTACACACAGAGAACTAAGAATTCAAAGTTTTGTGGATGAACTAAATTACAAACTAGATAAATTTTTCCTATGCGAGTTAAGTTATGGGACCACTTTCTTAACTGGCGTACAGAAGGAAGAGAATCAACCATTCATAGATTACAGAAACCTCAGTATATAAAGAAAGCAGTCAAACTCATGAATTTGTGGACTTGTATAAGGCAGCCCAAGGAGTCGTTTGGCCTGCCAGTAGTTTTTCTCAGGAATGGTAACCTGGAAAGTGGCTATATGCACCAGGTTAGGGCCAAGGCAGAAGAAGAGAAATACCCTTGGGAACATCCAATTTTTTCTTTTCCTTTTTCTTATTATTTTAAAGAGGAAAAAAATAAAAATAAAAATGACTTTCCAAACAGGTTAACAGGAGAGTAACAATAATTAATACGTTGCGTATTGTTATCTTCATAGTAATTATTCAGAGTACAAGACACAGGCATGAAATACTGTCCAAACCATATTAGCATAAACCTCTCTTTTCAATGAGGTTTCATTGCACTAAAGGCTGGGGACAGGGTAGGAGGACATTTTCCCTGAGGCATGGAAAAACTGAAAGAAGTAAATTTTGGAAGATTCATAAAATTCTGCGAGCAGGACTATCTGTAAAGTGGCATTAGGGGATGAGGAATCTCAGTAAAGGTGAATTCCAAACCTGATGAAAGGACAGCTCAGATCCTGCTCTCAAAACACCTGAAACAAGTGGCAAACTGAAATGAAACACAATTCAGACTAGTCCTAGATCGACTAGAGATTAGACTGAAAAGAAAAAACGCTCCAGACTAGTTGTCAGGAAGAGAAAGGGGTGGTTTTTTTGTGGGATATTATTTACTTCAGTTTCCATTATCTTTTTTTATCCATTATATAGCATAAAGTATTTTTTAAAGACACTAAAAAAATAGTAGGGCATACTGGCATAATAATTGTTTTCTTAGGTGAGATCTCATGGTGATATTATGAGTATTAAACATGTTCATATCTACCGTGTTCTTAGCACAATATTTGGAATATAAAAATCACTCAACACAAGCTTTATTTTCTCTGTTAGGTTAGTCTGTTCTTCTATAGGGCCTTCCGGTCTTTTCATTATAGACTCATTTATTGAGGATTATGGCCACTACTGCATCTATTATTTCTATTTAGATGGCTCTTAAATAAAAAACCCTAATCAGCAAACTCTCTCTTGTTGATTAGTTATCTCCACCCATTTTACTCAGTGTTTTACTTGGAAATATTGTTGTTTCAAATTCAACATGAATAATACAAAGTTCTGGTTCTTCCTCAAAATTTTCTATGCCCAATTCTTTCTGTAATAGTTCAATGAAGCTTGAAATACTTTACCAGAACTTAACCTTGTCCTTTGTTTCTGTATCTATCCTACATTTTAAGAAATATTTCTGAATTCGTTCAATGAATTAACAAATACTTGTTCAGTACTAAATGACAGATTATATTTTATATACTTGGGATACTGCAGTAAGCATAACAGATAAAGCGCACAATTTATTCCATTCTAACATATTTATGATCACTTTGTACTTCAACTATAACAATCTCATCTTCCTGCTTCTTTTTGCACCTTCCAGTCATTTCCACATGTTACCACCCCACAGATTTGCCTTAACGCTATATGATTATGTCACTCAACTGCTCAAAAACGTTTGGTAGTTGACCAATGCCTATACAAGAAAAATCAAGATCTTTGAAATGATAAGACTTCAGTCATGTGGTTCTATCCTCCACATAAATACAAAAATACAGCACATAAAATAGAGATTTAAAGAATCTTGATTGGCCTAAATCAAAAAGACAACCTTACAAAGAAAAATATAAACTGATACACATACGCCAAAATTGTAGTGTCCTCTTCAGCTTACAGAAATCAGTGTTTTGACTGCCTGTGGTGCTACCCTATTCTACCTTGAGACTTATATTTCTGTATTTCATCACTATGTTACCTCTCAAATTTAACAGATTTTCATGTGTGACTTTCATCTTATTAGGCTGTAAGTTTATAAATTTGCTAAATTCTTCCAGTATCCTACACATAGTACATAGTATTAAAGATCAATTGGTTTTCTGTTATGGCTTGTGTCTAAATGTCCCCCCAGAGCCTCATGCAGTCATAGGTGGGGCTTTTTCAGAGGTGACTGGATCTACAATATGATGCTGGGATTAAGGGGTGCAATTACTGATTTAGTACACTGATTGGTTTAGAACAGTTCTGAGTAGGATTAAGGGTGCTCCACTCAGGTTATGAATGCTATCTGCCCTAAGAGTGGGTAGACTGGATCAGATATAAGAGACAGAAAGAGGGTCTCTGGTCCCTTGTTGCTTGCTGCCTTCTACCATGTACCACCCTACCTTGGAGCCAGCCTACTGTGAATAGAAACTTCTACAAACTATGACCCAAATAAACCTTTCTTCTTTAACTTTGGGTATTGTATATTTTGTCTCAGCAATGAAAAAGTAATTAAGACAGCTCACTTTCCCACAGTTTATTTACTCTTGCATGTTCCATAAAAAGGTCTGGTTAATATAACATGTACTGACAGGTCTAATTTGAGAAACAAATGCCCATCTTAAATAGAATTATAAGGTAAAAAGGAGGAGAAAGTTAGTGGTTTCTTTTTCTGTACCCTCAGAAACAGAATAAGACTGAGGCAGGGTAATCACAAGTTTGAGTCTAGCCTGGGGAACTTAGTGATACACTTTCTCAAAATTAAAAATAAATAAATAAAAATAAATAACAAATGGCTGGGGATGTAGGTCACTGAAAGGTCTAGGGTTTAACTCTCAACACACACACGAATAATAAAAATCCTCTATTTTACAAGTTCTAAAACAGTGAATAAAATTCACAACTAATAATCAATGGTTTAATTATTTAGGGACTATTACATAGAATGATAGACATGTATTGGGTGATACTATGTCCCCCAAGTCCTCATATACCTTTGATGGGGCTGAGTCTGGCGTTTGTGATTGGTTTGTTGTCTAGCACTGGAATTGGTGATGTGAGTGCTGCACCCGCCCAGGGGTGGAGCCAAGATACAGTGTAAGGGAGGCGGGTCTTCCTCTTTCTTGCTTCCACTCTCTCTCTCTTTCTTGCTTCCACCCTCTCTCTCACCAGCGCGCCTTGCTGTTTGGTGGCTGCCATGAACGGCAGCCCTGCCACACCATGCTGCCTTGGGGCCAACTAAGTATGGACTGAAACTCCTGAGAAAATGTAAGAAATAAACCTTCCCTTCCCTAATTTTGGGTGTCTCAGCAATGAGTGAAAAGTAACTAAGACAAGACAGATAACCATTGGGTAAGATAACACACTTTCTGTCTTGTAGTTTGTCTAGCTATAGAACATGTTGCTATTTTCTAACCAGTTAAACTCTTTCTTAATAAAGCAATCAGATCACTTTTACTTATTTCATAGCATACTTTTAAATGCATAGCTTGTTTAATGATTCCCACAACCAAAATTGTGACACATGCTTTTTAGATAAAATTTTTAGGAAACAATTTCAATTTACCACCTAATAACTATAACCTGAAGGCAAGCTTTTTAAATAAGTGAAGCCAGGAGGCTTTTGGGGGCCATTATAGATCTAAACCATAATATTCACATTCATAATAATGCCACTTAAACACTTGATTCTTGAAAACGTTGAGGGTATTATGATTTTCTTGCTTGATTTAATCTTTTAATCCCCTTAAAAAATTCAAATGGCATTAGCCGTGAAAATTTATTACATCAATATTTTTCTTCATTTTACAGTTGAAGACAAAAACAAAGGCACCAAATTGTTCATTGTCACATTCTATCCTCACAAAAAGTTTATAATAAGCATCACACTTTTATTTTATAAATTGCTATATTGGTCAGGTTTCCCACTGACATAATACTCAACACCCATAACTAAATCGGAGGCTGAGTTTTCAGGAATTCAGTCCATGATTGGCTGGCTCCAAGGCAGAACCAGCAAGGTGGAAGACTTGTAGAGCAAAGCTGTGTAATTTATGGCAACCAGCAAGCAGATCAGGGAAACAGTGCCAGAAAAGAAGGGACAAAGGAGCAGATATAGCACCAATAGTCACACTTCTATCATTCCCCTAAACACAGCCAGAATCACATTCTATTGATTCCCCTGGGCAGCTCCCAAGTCAATCAAGCTGTCAATTAATTTAGTCATCACAATGGTGTTCTCAGCATATAAGATAATTTCATGTGGCACAGATGCATTCATAGCATTATTCATTGAATACGTACCACAGGTTTAGTTTGGTTTAGATACTGGAAATAGCAAGTAGATCCTGCATAAAACACCTTACTCTCTGGAGATACAGACAGAAAGTTAAACAAGCAATTATGATAAAGGTTAATGATTACTTTGGCAGATGTATGAGACACTCAGACAGTGCAAAACTGGACTAACCCAAAAGGAGTCAAAAGATTTCTCTAAAACTAGCTAAAATCTGAAAAATATTAACTAGGAAAGGGTGACGTGCAAGAGGGAAAAGAAAGGAGAGGAGTGTTTCGGAAAGAACACTATGTAGTCACAGAGCACAGGATGGGTTCTAGAAAGTGAAGTAAATTTGGTACAGTTGGAGCATAACTAGGTAAGAAATAGTGGCAGGATGACAATGAAAAATAGAAATGTGGTTGATTTTATTTAGCTGCGTATGTTCAATTATGATTCTAAGACCTATGATCTTAGAGTTACAAGATCTATGAGAATCCAAGTCTAGAGAGGTGTTAAAAATATTGACTTGACTGCATTTGTATTTTAGAAATATCATTTTGGATGCACAACATAGAAGGGGCCAAAAATGAGTAAGTGCAGAAGCAAAAGGAACTGAGTTGCTGGAAGAATCTAGGTAAGAGGTAAAAAAAAGTAACTCAAGCTGGAAATTGGCACTGAAATTAGAAGGAAGAGGGTAGATGTTTTAATAAATTTTTAGGTGATATCTTTTCCTCATCCAATGCATGAAAATAACTTAGAAAATATAGTAACATGGCCCTCATATTTGAGGTCCTATGACAAAAGACAAATTAAGAGAAAATCATGCAAATTTATTAATAAATTTTATGTGACAGAGAATCCTACATTAAGAAATGACCCAAATAAACATGGAAACGTGTGTTTTTATGGAGAGTAATACAGAATTATGATTGGAAGGAAAAGGCGTTTTATGCAAAGGTAATAAACTACGGGAAACTTAAGGCAATTTGTCCAGATTCTTTCCAGTGTTCCTGTGTGACATTCCTTTCTTCCTTGTAAAGGGAGGACTCCTCTGGAATAACGCTGTTAAAACTTAACTTTAGAACAAAATCTAAGAACTTCTTTGTGATCTGCTTCATAGGAGAACAGAAGGTCCCAGGGATATTCCAGCTTCTACTGTTACCTCATATGCCAAGGTAGAATATTGGAACAGCATGCCCAGAACCTTATCAAATCATCGACTAACTGAATGGAGGAGTAAATAAGTTTAAAAAGTAAGAAAACTACCAATTTTATGCAATGGTAACTGGATAGATGCTTATGTATTCACTGTTGGCAGTTTGCTGGGAGGAGCAAATAACACTTTTTCTAATTTATATGGTACATAATACATTTTATATTTCAAGTCTTTGTGATAATCTTCCTTAGGGTTCTATGTTACTGTATTTTCTAAGTTATTTTTATGTTGCTGCAATTCCTTTCCCTTCTCTTTTTACAATATACTGCCTCTCAATGTATTTCCTCTGTTTCCACTGAAGCACCTCAGATGGCTTCAACTATCATGCTGATGCTGTTCTGCTTCTGGTAATACCCATATACTACTACAAAAAGGAACTATTTGCCTTATGGCATAAGGGAAAGGAATGATCTTATTTAATCCTCTAAATGACTTTTTAATAATAAAACCATACAAGCTTTGAAATTAGGTAGGTGTAAGCTTAAATTGTAGTTCTGCTACTCTCTTATCAAAAATCATTATGATTTAAATTGAAAATGTCTTCCCAAGATCTCATGTTTACAGAGATGGGGTTTTGGGATGGTGACTGGATCATAAGAGTGCTATATTCAACAGTGGATTAATGCATTGATGATTTTGTAGCACCATGTGCTATTAGCAGGTGGGCTATAGATGAAGGAGGTATGTTACTGTGTGAGTGAGTGATCTGGAAGGGTATAATCTTGACCCCAGCTCTTTCTCTTCTCTCTCTTTCTGACTTCTTGGTGTAATGTGTTGAGTAGCTTTCTTCCAACATTTCAACTCTAGAATTGAACCATCTGAAACTAAGAGTCAAAATAAACATGTCTTCCTTTAAGTTGTAGGGGTCAGGTATTTTGTCCCAGCAATGGTAAAGTGACTAACACAAACAATTTATATCACAGATGTAGGGACGTTGATATGACCATACATGATCATGTGGTTCAGAGACCTTTGGAACCGATTTGTGGGAGAAGTTTGGAAGAGTTTGGAGATGCAGGCTATACAAGCCCTGAAGTGTTTTAATCAGAAGGTGATGGGCAATTGTTGGAGTCTGAAAGACCAAAATGCTGATGAGAATGTGGAAAATAAAGGCCAGGCTCGTGAGATTTCAGATGGAAATGGGGACTTGACTAGAAATTGGACTATGGACGCCATAAGAATCAGCGCGAACCTCTGGGGAAC